>JACBWW010000004.1:4524775-4779347 GCA_020086605.1 Lanius collurio
GTACTCATGTTAAGGAACAATCTTGCAAAACACGCATACAAGACAGAAGTAATTTTTAGACTAGTAATACCTCATCCTCTGAAAGAGTTCTAGAAATACTTAATCATTCAACAAAACAAGCTTGTGGAGCTGATAAACAAAATCTCCTCCTTCATGCTGCTTTTCAGACTCGTCAATAATACGCTCAGAATCCACCTAGTCAAAAGAAGCACGATGAAAGTCAGAATGCATTCTTAATGCCTTCCTATACAACACAGCTAAGAACAAGTCTTGAAGAGTTTCTGAGTTTTAAATCATACAGGAATTTCAGTACCACACCACACACTGCAATAGAAGAGCCAGGGCTACAAAATGCTTAATTTCATGGTTTGCCCGAGTCAGAACTCTATTCCACAATCAATTGCAAAGTATTACAGGTAGTATATTATGATCTAAGATGTAATGGGATTCTTCAGATGCAGTGAAAATCCTGATCCAAGGCCTACACATTAGCTTGTTATAAAAGATAAACACCAGCAGAACTGAGTATATTATCTTCCTAAATCCAAGAATAACTGAATTTGAAATATGAAAATAGAAACACTTTGGCCTGAGGCAGTATGTCACAACACACTCTAAAAAAAAAGCCTTTTAGAAATATCTGCCCTTGGTGCTTGCACTCTGTTGTCCCTCTTCACCAGGGGACCAAACTCCTCCTTTCTGGGTCACAGGGTGGGAGATCCACCAGGAGGGAGGGTATGTGTGGCAGTTTTACTCATGCACTCACTAATTCCTCACCCCCTTTAATTAAGAAGCTGTAGTTCTCCTTCAGGAAATCCAGTGGCCAGCAGAGGCCCTTACAAAAAGAAAGGTGAGATTTCTAAGAGAGTAGGAAGCTAGGAGAATTTTCTTATGAAACCTTCCCAGGTCTTGAGAAAAGTATCAGCCCTCCTGCCTGATCCCACCACATTTGTTCTAAAACATGCTACATTTCTGTTTGCCTAGAAAGGAAAAGCCACCTCAAAGCACAGGAGCCCAAAACAAAACTAAAATGCACTGCATTCAGGAAAATGTAGCTACAGCTGCTTAACAGAAAGAATAGAAAATTTTAACTTCCAACAAATGTGAAATTGCCTTTACAATCTCTCTCAGCTTAAAACCCATGGACAGTTCTGCCTGAAAACATTAAATATTTATATACACAAAATTAAAAAACAAGCTACCCAACAACTTAACGGACTCCACAAAAACAGGGTATCAACAGAGATTGGTGATTACATAAATAAAGGTTCCTATGCTTTAAATTTAACTCTGCAGTGCTTATGGTATTTTCAAATTCAATAACCAAAAAAGTCATCTACCCAAAAGTTCTCCCTTTCAACACTCTTAACTAATTGTACTGGAGTACCTAGACTCCTCAAAAAGAAAGTTTTAAGACAAAAATCTTTATATCCTTACCTGATTCCATGCATATGGCTTCTCATACCAGGTAGGGTCAATTATGTCTCTAGGCTTTGATTTGCAGATTAAACTGAAATTACATAAATATAGCCTTAAGAAGTAAACTTATATTTGGTTAATTATAAAGACAAAGGATTTTTTTAATAAAAGATACAAGCAAGTATTTATAAGGTGTCTGTGCTAAAGGGAATCTTAAATTTCCCTGTTAATCTAGTCTGATTTGTTCACTTCTCTGTACTTTGCCCCTACAGTGTAGTAAGTCAAAATAAAAAATTTCACAGGGACATATAGTGTATCAGAATGTGTTTTCTTCTAAAGAAAATAATGAGGGTTTTTTTTTTTTTTCCAAAGCATTTGCAAAGAATTTTTTTACAAAGAATTTGCAAATTGCAATTTACTCCTTACGTTTTATGTATGCTTAGTCAATGGAATGTATAATACAGCTATTTTTAGGTTATTTTGTTTTGCATGACAACTCAATTACTATAGTCTGTCTGCTCCAGTTATTTCCTCAAGCTGTGCAAAGTACAACAGTAGTAGACATTAATTAATTCTGTCTAGATGTGTTTTTCAAAAACTGATTTTAGTTTTATGTAGTGGTGACATGTTGTAAATACAATTAGCTTTTGAAAAATGGAAAATAGTTATGAAAGACTGTTCAGGCTAAATTTTTACCTATGTACTTGTATTAATAAATGTTTTTTCCAAAACACAGAAAGTACAATTGGGAAAAAAATACTCAAAACCAAGAAAGATTTTACACAAGGGAAAAGAAGAAATCATTTACAATAATTATTCCTTCAAATAAAACAAAACAAAAATAAAACAAAATTTTAAATAAAAACAGCTGTAGGACTGTACAAAAAATGTACAGTTTTGTACGATAAGTGTACAAAATTCCACAAGAGAAAAAGCTGCCACAGAAAGGTATAAAATCCTGAAGACAAAAAGGTCCAAGAGCTGATGAGAGTGACTGAGTCAGGCGGTTGGTGCTGACTGAGCTGGGAACATGTCCGTTCCCAGGAGCTGTGTCAAGGTCTGACCCTTCCCCTCCCAGCTGGCTGGAGATGTCTGAAAAATCAGCCCAAAATAGTTGCCAAAACTGTAGTGAGTATTCACATGTCTGAACAAATAGCAGTGACATTTTCGTGCCTTCAATTTAGCACGTAAGTGCTGATGTCTCAGCATGAGCTGTTACTGTCACAGTCACCTCCTGAGGGGGGCTGTGGCTTTGCTTCTTTCTGCCTACCCATGTTCCTTGACTTCTCCATTGCTTGTGCTCTTTTAATTTCACTTCTAGGTCCTCAAAAGGTAAGGCTGACTTGTTAATTTACTATGGAATGCACCTGAATTTTACACAGAGTTTTGGAAATAGAAGTATGGGTGCTTCCTTTAAACTGAAGGTAATGTATTAGGGTTTTTTTCCACAGGTAAGAGAGCAGGTACTTTCAAAACCAAGAAACACCTGAAAAATCAGCATAAATGGATGCTCTGATAATCTTTCCGATAACCCTGGGTAAGAGCAGGGGTGTGATCCTTATCAGCACAAAGGGAACTGCCTAACACTGACATCATGCAGTTACTTCAGCAAAGCTCTACCAGCAAAAAAAAAAAAAGGTTGTATTTCTTAGAGATGAGGATAGGTAAGAGTTATGCTATGGACTCAGGACCAGAGCTCTTTTTAACATAGGTCAGTAGAGAGACAAGTCAGGATGAGAAAACTCTCCTGATGATACAGACAGCACTAAAATGCATGCTGAGTGTACAAACAAGGGAAGATTTTTCACATTATGCTCAGCAGAGACAGACATTAGAAGGAATACTGCACTGAGTTCATTGCACTCCTTCTCCCAAACTACAAGCTGAAAAAATTCTCCAGGCTGGCTGCACTGAATCACAATGGTCTTTTCAGAACCACTGCTTCACTTACAAGGAGAAGCTTGCTGGGAAAAAAAGGCAGATGGCCTTACTTCAGTTCCTAAATTTGCCTGGTACTTCCAGTTCTCTTGGCCAACACCTACTCTGCACAGGTCTGCTGAGGGGTAGGAAAGGCAGCACACATAATTCAAATTTAATGTACATGAAGAAAGAATTCTACATCTTTCTGCACTGTTCTGCCATAGGACTCCATTAGCTTTGTCCTGGGTGCAAAAAACGAGGATACATAAGAGCCAATTTCCTGCAGAACAGGTTTTACAGTCTAGGTTTTATGACTCCTAACTAATTGGGCTTCCCTGAAGAACCAGTGCTTCCACAAGAAGTCTAAGGTTGTTTAGTATACTGCTTTATAAATAAACAAAGTAAATGAAATGCATCATTAAATAAGAGCATGTATTATTTTTCCAAAGCCTAATTGGAACTATACTTCAAGCAAACACTCATTTTTGCTAAGACTGTGAAACAGAAGATCTTATTCCTACAAAATTATTACCATAGAAGCTTCTGACAAATATTTTCCTGCAGCTGTGCCACTTGCTCTTGCCTGTAACACAATGCATGTTCACAGAGCAGCTTATTCATGGCTGTCCTCAGACTGTTTATCTGTAAAACACCAGTGACAGAATATAAAGCACTTTAAACCAGCAAATGGTCTGTATCATATTACACTGACATGAAGGTGGTTGTGGCACCCATACCACTGAACTTCAACTGGAGTCTCATTTGCATATGCAAAAGCATCTGAAGCTTCAGAAATGCTTCTTCCTGCAGTTGCACCTCTGGAGATCAATGATGTTAATATTTCAGCCATATGATACCACAACTCTTAAGGTTACTCAGATATACCATAAAACATACAGGCTTACCACTTGCCTGGACTTCTTCCAGCACAGAATTCCTTCTGTGAAAGTTTTAACCATTTTCTCTCTCTGCCCATAATTTTTCATGTGTACAACAGCTCAGTGTTACCATTCAGGCTAAGGCATCACGAATACAGCCATCACCACCAAGTCAGTACTTTCAGAAAATAACAGCTCACAGATATGTGCACCAGCACATCCACTGTGCTCTTGGAAAACCTCCAGGAACCACCCCAAGCACCTGCTTTGCACACAGACCAACCAGGGCACATCCCTCACTGCCTCAGGCCCGTGGCAAGCACAGCACAGGTTATGCACATGCTCCCTCTGACACACCTCGCTCTCTGAGCTGCAAAAGGCAGCAATGAGGAAGGCAGGGGCTTTACTGTTTGTTTGGCTGCTCTGAGAGATGGAGCTCGATACAGAGGACTTATCAGAGCTGTAAAATCAAACTGAAGCCTAAAAAGCAGCAGTGCTTTGCTTGTCAGTAAAAGCCACGACAATCCTAAGAATGAAATTAGAAAGTATTGACACCTGGTTACTGCAAAATTGCTGACTGTATTCTGAAAAGTGTATAACATTCTATAATATTTTATTTGTTTGAAGTGTAGGGAGGGGGAAACTACTTCTCCTGATAAAAATACAAGATTATAAAAAAGGAGAACATTAAAAAACCCAAACAAAACCACAAAAAAAACCAAACCCCACAAGTTCAAACAAGCTTTTCTATTAACACTAAGCATTAACAAGCTCAGATGCACTGACTTCTGCATTCCTGCTGTAGTGAAAATTCTCATCCAAGCTTTACCTCTGTTATGTCTTCCAGTCCAAAACGCACATCAAATGTCAGCTCCATATCATTTGCTGGAAGCAGTGGAGCCCCAGAAGTTTGGCTCCAACCCAAGCCACACAGAACACCAGTAAAATACTTCCCAGTTTTATCAACTCTACAGGAGAAACAAAGAAAACAGTCTCACCAAGAGATGAAGAAATAAAACTCTTATAAGACATACTTAAATGAATTTGTCTAAGCCATGCAAAGCAAGACACGTCCTTGAAAGAAGCTAAAATAATTGAGAAGCATTCACACTCAGTCATACTGATTTTGAAAATACAGTGATGAAACAAAACTGAAGTTCTGGTTATAAAAACATATACTCATAAAACTTACCAAAAAATCATCCATAAGCAAAATAAAGGAAAGCAACCTTCATTATGTTGAAATGACAGTCTACAAATACCAGAATTTGAAGGAAACACAACAGTAATGCCACTGCCAGAACTCAGCTTTTACAAAAAATTATGTAAATTCCTCTCCTCATGTAGACTTAACATGCTCAGTTTACACTCCACCTTCCCAAGCTTCCAGCACAACTGTCAGGAGCTGTAATGCCTTATCATGAGGGGACACTCTGCAGCACCAATTCCTAAGTACACAAACAAGTTGTTTTACCTGCATGCTATACTGAAACTTGTAAAAAATACCAGGAAGAGAATATATAAAATGCTGAAAGCAAAGAAAATCTGCCAAAATTTTGTGAAGATCTCAAAGAAAATAATAAATGAACTACAACTTTAAAATGCACAAATACCTGAGTTCTATTGCAGGAGCAAACAGCATACTGAGGAGTTCAAGCAGGCCATGAATAGGAGGCATCAAAGTTGTTTCCCCTAAAATCACAGCCCCTGTCACCAAAAGAAAAGAAAAATTTCAAATAACGCTAAGTAGCATCTAATAAAAATAAAAGCCCAAAAAGATGTAAAACAGAACTACAGTAACATATTTACTCATAGAGCCACTCATATAAAACCAGAAGTCTAGAGAAACAATCCAAACATTTTTATTAGGCATTACCAGCAGCATTTACTGATACATCAGTGGCGACCAGCAACTGCTGAAAGGGATCTTCTGCACCATCATGGACAACAATGGAGTTTATGCTCTCCCTATATATGAGAACATTTCTGGGGAAGAAATATTTTAAACATTAAAAAACTCCAAAACTCATACAAGCATGTAAATAAAAAATAATTTTAAATTCACAACACAAACTCAAAATAGCTGTTTATTGTTAGTAGATTTAGATGACAGTTAATGAATAATGTCTCTGTGAGACAATAATGCACCTTAAAACTACTCCAAGATTTCACACAGTAATAGTGTGTGTATTAATGAAATTCAGGCCTGACTACTTCAGTCCTTTCAATGAAAATCTTTTCAGTGAAAATCTGTAGGAGTCACTAGGTCGTTTTTGCTGATTTATTGGAAGTAACACCTAAGAACATGACTGTACTTTACAGTAAAAGTTCTCATACCTGAATTGGGATACTTTAGTCAGACTGCAGCATTTCAGCTGATAAGGACTGAAGGGGCCAAAAACTGTTACCTTCAAAAAAGAGAGAGAGAGACAAATTACAGTATAGTTAGCTAGCACCTGGATGTCTTCCATTCAAAAAGCTTTTGATTTAAATTAAAGCCAAACACATTTCAGCATGTACTGAGCCAGCTGAGTTGCTAAATTGGTAAAATGGCATTTTCATTTCACTCATCTAAAGCAAACTTTGCTTGTTGAGGCACCTTATCTAAAATTATCTATTTTCACAGGTGCTACATATTAATGATTTTCCTCTAGCTTAAAAAACGCAAGTTCAGACTTCACTTAAGAAAATCAGGTAATTTTATTTACATGATGATGTCTTTAATCTTGAAAATACCTCTGTGAAGTGAGAAGTTAAACAGGATTACTCCTGTGGGTAAATGGAGCATGATTAGGCGCTTGAAAGCCTAAAATTTTATCAGGTCTGAAATGGGAAAATAATCAGAATGCAGACGAGGCCTAACTTGTAATCAGAATGCAGAACGGCACACATATTTTCCTGTTTTATATTCCAACTTAGTAGTAACTAGATCCCTCAAAACACATTTCTGAGTTTGGCACTGGCAGAGGAAAAGCACCATTACCATCAGTTGCTGGAGCATTCAATGCTTCACCTATCTCAGCTGCTTGCCTATCACTAGCTGATGAAGAATGAAGCACTGTGTATAGTAAAAACCACATTTAGTTTTTCTGAAAAACTGATAGGGCTGTAAACTTCCTATTTTCCTGCGGCTTATATAATGAAGACTACCAGGTACAGAAACACTGCATTCAGCTGTTCAATTTCATCTCTGTTCTGCATGAGTTCAAAGTGCTGCCTTGGGTGTGCCAGAAGAGCTGGATCATCAGCTCCCAGGCTGTACTCCAGAACTCTGCTCTAAGCTGCAGCAGACCACTCTGTGGTCACACTATGGCTTTCTACCAACAGGAAGTACAGGGCCCTATGAAATGCATCAAATAGTGCTTGGTTATTTAAGGTACTTTCAGCTTTCATTTCCATTCAATGCAAGAAGCAGGGTCATGGGATGACAAACCAAAACCACCTCTCAAGTTACCTTATGGGTTGGTGCACTAGGCTTATTTTCAGAGAAACAGCTCAACAATTTTTCAATGACATGCTTTTCTTCATGTCTTGAAGATACAGGCATTTGGTTTTCTTCTTTTGCTTCATCCAAAAATAATTCCTTGAGCAAATCATGGCTTTTCTATACAATGAGAGAAGTGTTAAAAAAGCCTTGAACAATTATGTCTTCAGAAATTCTACAAAGAAGGTCCTACACAAAGAAATACTCGCATAACAAAGACAAAAAACAATGTTCTGATGACCTTTTAGATTATATAAAACATCAAAATGGAACAGAGTTAGAACTATGAAGCAGTTACAGTTTTTCAGAGTTTCAAGTAAGAGTGGAGCAGTTCAATTGAGGAAATCATTTTGGTAAACATCTCTTCCAGAAGGGCTCTCAGAGCAGCAATGCTTTTGGCCAACAGCTCGATATGCATTATGCACACACATAAAAATACACTGCTCTATTCAAGTATTAACCTTGCCACTAGTCAAGCTGCAGCTCAGCTTCTCAGGACAGCCTGAACTGCAATAAATTAGAACAAAAAAAAGCAGCAGCAGCTCAGCCAATACATACTTGTGATTTGTAGGACTCCTCTGCTAGCTCAGCGTGACACTCCTGGATCAGCACATCCCGAATATTCACCAGGCCTTTGCGCCCTGAGTGACGGAAAACCTCCACGTGCAGGACGCCGTGCACGAGGGAATAAACCTCCACGAGCAGAGGGCACCCACTGACCAGGGAGGCAAATCTGTGGCTGGCACTGCAGCTCCACCGCTCCCCACACACCAGAGACTGGGCAGAGGGACACATCTTGCACATCTTGAACTCCAAAGCCTAGGGCAGAAACTCTGGCAATTGAATAGCTTTAAACCACTGAAAACAACGCTTGCCTGACTAGAGAATCAGCAAGGAAATATCTGCTTTCTCAACAAACTGTCTGAATTAATAACTATAAATTATTTCATTAATTATTGCTGTGGTTTATGTTAATTCCTAGAGCTGCTGTAAAGCTACTGGCATAATTGCTACTCCATCACTGCCAACACATGACAGCTCAGATCACTTCAGTATAGTACACAGCTGCTAAGGAATCAGAGCAAACAGCACATAAAGGATAATTTGGTAGTAATTCACCATTCACATTGAAATCTTAGGAGCACAGAGGTGTCTTCTCTGGAAAAAAGGTCACAGTCCACAACTCTTTCCAACTAAGGTAACAGAAAGCTTGGTAAAACCACTACAGCTCTTCTGTCCCTGGCAGGCAAGAGTAGTTAATTCTCGTGTCCAAAATGACTGTACGTAATTATGTCTTTGAATGAACTTACAGCAGAAACCCTGCTTTTTCTAGCCAGTCATTAAAACTGGTCATTAAAAGATCAGGTCTGAAGCAGAAATACACTTCCATTTAATATGTGTGTGGAAAATACAAAAAAGGATGCCTCTTGCTGAAATTATTTTTTTACATCAATTACAAAAGAAAACCAAACAAAATTAGCCCTGTCAGGATCTAATCCAATTTCTGCTGGTCCATTTCTCATTTTCAACACTAAATGCTTCAGAGAATACAGTTAGTATGATACACCTGTTTCTATTAGCTTAAAAATATCTGAGTGAGCACTGAAAAACTGAATTACAATTGAAGTATTGTTATTTGATTTGTAAATACAGCTCAATACAACTATTTTTCTGAAAAAGTAGCTATAAAATTCCTCTAGTTTGTATCAAAAGATCACTAGATCTATAATACTCGTATTTAATGATCAAGAGAGCTCTGTCTGAAAAGATCCCAGGAAAGCCAGCAGTTCAAAGAACAGCAAAGCAGCACAAAGAAAAACCACAGCTTTACAAAATTAAATATTCTCTACAATTAAGTACAATGTAGTTCAATTACACACAAGAATTCCTGCTCTGTAAATACACACACCTCTGGAAAACGCCTATTAGTGAAGGTGATCCGTAGGCACTTGCATCAGCAAAATACATATTATTTAATTATCATTCTGAAAAGCATCCTGACTTGAAGTTCACTCCTGTTTGTCAAGCCAGACACAAAAATATCTAGTAAGCAGCAGCCAACAGCATCACCCCTACCTGGAAAGGAAGCCCTTGAAGACAGCTCGGAATCTCTTTTAATTTATTTAAAGGCACTTCTGAGCTATTGCCATAATCGACAAAAAAAACCTGGAAAAAGAATCAAAAGTATCTGCAAAGATTCCACAGCATTAAAAGTGCTACTTTTAGTGCCAAGAAAAGTCACGAGTTGAGTTTGAAAATTAAAAGTGCAACACAAATCTTATTAAGTCACATGGACACAAATTCAAAGTCTGGAAAGCATGCAAATGAAGTCATGTCAAAACAAATAGGTCAAATTTTATCATGTCTATTATTTGATCCCTTGGCCTAAATATCAACTTGTAATGCAAATAATCCACTACATCTAGAAAAGGCAAGTTTCTCTAAAGGCTCTAAATTCTCTGCCCACACTCACATCTGCATTACCTTACTTCTTAAGAGTGAGTGATACTACCTAACAATTGCAGATATGCAAATGAACATGCATTCAGTGACTGATAAACGTGATTTTATAAATTCAAATGTGAAAGTGATGAGATCAGCACTATTATTCACTAGCTTTCACTACGTTAAACCATGACAATATTCAGTACTAATTCTGTAGTGGTGACACCCAACCAGGTTACGAAATAAAAGAAATTCAAAGGCCAATCTTACCAAAAAAAAAACAAAACCCCAAAATCTGTCCTTAAAATTACTGAAAAGTACTGGCCTGAAAAATCCAATACCAACTGTGGCACTAATTTTCATTACTCACATCAACACAAAAAGCCAAAAATATTCTGCTGAATTTGTTGATGATACAGAACTCAGAGGCATAAACACTGCTCCAAAAAAAATAATAAAAAAAAGCCATGTTTTCAGGTTCACTGGAGGTTTTAGTCTATATTTTATTTCACTTAGACTTTATTTTATTTCTCAGCTTAATACTAAAAATTCCCATGTTCTGGAAATGAAACAAATATATCTGTTCTGGTCTGAGTGACTTACAGAAAAAAATAAATTTTAAAAATAGGCAGCAAAGCTCCAAGATTGTTAACTCAATTACATGCTACCTATTCAATATGACATAGCACATTACCTCAGCAAGATCTCCATGAACATACAGAACATGAGCTCTGTAGTATCCTCTCTTTCCCAGATAAGTGAATGGTGCCAGACAAAGCACATCTACACGTGGAGGCACTGCTAAATCCATCAGGTTCTGATAGTTAATCTCAGCACTTAGAGCCTGGAGTACAGCTGTATTTTTTTCATCTGTCCTGTAACCCCAGAAATGTCCAACTTCTACTATCTGAAAGTATAAAAATTAGACAATAACAGATTTCGTAATATTCTTCTACATCAAATACAAACCACATCTGAGCAAAACACATGAAAACACTCCTACTCCTGACACAACAGTTCACATACTGCAACAATGCAGTGAAGAATTTCTGTCTCATAATTCAGTATTTTTTCAAAAATGTTTATTTTCTATGCTATTGCAACATACTTTTCACCTGAACAAGTTTCGATATAAGCATTACTAAAATACAGAAAATTAGGAAAAGACTGTTTCCATTTTTTTAAACCAAGTTAACATACAGAAAATACAAGGTAGACAGTTGAGTAGGCAGGTGCACAGATTTGGTGCACTTTTTATTATCAGTGACAGAATAACAATTAGCTACGAGTGTCAGCACATCCACATTGCTCCTGCTGATGAGCCATACTTCAGGAAACTGGTGACAACACACACCTATTTAAATCCAGTTGAATAAAATAAGTCATCTTTTCAAATGTCTAAACTCATATAACCATTTCAGACTTTATACTGAATGCTTGTGATAAAAACCAATCTTTATTTACAATCATTAAAGCTGACTTATTAAAATGGAAGTACCATAGATAGCTAAGTGATTGTAATGGGTCTGATTAAATTCACTAACATTTTTTATCCAAGAGATTTATCTGAGTAAGTAAGGAAAATATTCTTTTCTCCACTTGCAAAACATGCCTCTGTTATAGCTGTTTTAATACTTCATCTTATCATTTTCCCTAGTTCAGTGCTTTAAAGGTTTTTATTAATTCTATTTCAGTAGCATACATATTGCTTTACTCAACTAATGAAGATGAGAGCTAACACAAGATTTAAAAATCTCAGTTTCAGATTTCAGAAATGTGTTGTATATACATGTAATTTTCCTCTAATACACTTCTATGCATGAAATATTTTTCTGGATGAGCATATACTACCATTAATTCATCTCATTTTTCATATGTACAGTTTCTGAAGAAAGCTGGCAGTTAATAGCCAGGTAAATGGCCCAAATACCTACTGATTTTCATTTTTACAGTTTACACAAGTACTTTACCACTTCCACTAATCATCTTTACATTTATGCCTACTTCCAGCTAACATTTACTGCCAGCAAATCCCACAAATTTTGTCAAGTGCAAACATGAGAGTACTGTTTAACAAAGAACTACTAAAAAGAAGGCCAAGAATATTCCCCAGGCTTCTTACAGACACCTCTGCACTTTTAAAAACATTATCAGTACACAATTGTTTAACTTAAGCTTGTCAGATCTTAATCTCTGCTAAACTATCTAGGTACTAATTATTAGCTATGACCTACTTCAGATGTAGAACATTCCTACCTCTGTTACCCTGATGGACAGAAAACGACCTGGGACCTTCTTTAACATTTGTGAATCACCAAATGAGATTTCCACAGGCTCCACTGTCTGCTTCTGACAGTCCACATTTACTCTGAAATGGAAGGAAGAATACTTCACTCACAAGAGAAAACTCAAGAGGATGATTTTTTTTGCTTTCATCTGTTTTCCAAGGTATCCCTAGGGCCCACTGATGTACTTAAAGGCTTTTATTTAGAAATACATTAATTCAGTTAGAAAGGAAAATGACCATACAGAACCAAATTACTACAGAGTAACTGTTTCAACTGTAATATAACCAAACACAGAAAGAAAGATACATATCAGGACACGACTCTGCCATGACTTTACTAAAAATTGGAAGAATTAAGGTTAAATAGTGAGGCTTTTTGCTACGGGATTTTCTTCTAAGCTTGTTTTTCCAAAATACAGTATACAAAAACACAAACATAAATTCAGCAGATTTTTACAGTGAAATTTTAATGTGTATACACATATATATATAAATGTTAATGTGTGTATATATATTTTTGCTTGACAAAAGACAAGTACTTTAAAATTATGTCTTTCAGCCTAGGAGGCTGGAGTTCCTCAAGAACCAATTTTCACAAAGTTTTTAAGTGCTGTTTTGGGCAGAGTGAAACTGCTAAAATATTTTATTAAAAGCTAAGTACAATTAACTGGAAGTAAAATACACACCTGTAGTTTAACCTTCCCAGTTCACTCCTGCCCTCCTATTCCAGATTTCTTATTTTAAAATATTGAAATGGCTGCAGACTAATCAGGAGGTAGGCAGAATGCCATTTTATCAGGTTACTTTTATGACCTGAAGCTTTGAATCACAGCATACAGTAACAATGGAACACACATGCCAGATTTTCCTAGCAAAAGCAGGTGTGGACCAGAGAGACTCACTACATTGCATTCCTCAGCATTATTTCCTATTATGTTGTTATACCTCAGGTCCTTCTGTTTCCCCACACTTTCTTTTTTTAAGCTCTGTCTCCCTCCTTTTCTTTTTTGTCCCCAAATGCTACTCCTTAGTTATTTTGGTTGCAGTAATCCCCACATTGTATCAATCATGAACAGAATTGACTGTGTACATCCATATTTTCATATGCCAAAGGAAAATGGAGTAGAGCCTTGGGGGGGAGACAACTGTATACTTGCAATTCTCTTAAACAGCAAAGCACTTTTAACTATAAAGAAATAATTAAAACAATAATGTTATTTCTAGTCCTGCAAAAACATTCTGCTTAGACAAAATTTACATCTCTTTTTTGAATCTAACATTTTTTCACTGGTGACAGTTCCAAGGAAATTCCCATTGAATTCAGCAAACCTCATTCTGCTGCAAAGAAACACATTTTACATATGCAATACAATTACCTCAGAAATTCCAAATCTGCAGCTGCTGCACCTTGCACTTGTCTTCTGATATCATCTGGATAATGAACATACAGCTCTAAAGGAATTTTCAGTTGTGACATCCTGACTGCCAGGTACACTTCAGGAAGAACCTTAAAGACCTCCTTTGGATTACGGGAGAACTCCACAAAAGCCCTGTTTACAAAAAAAGGCAAATAATTTTTTTCCCCTGTCTTTATCTTAGCAGGCCAGCAGAAAGTAAAAGGTAGTTTCCTCACAGGCTTTGTCTACAACTTTTATGTACCTTAAAACTTTAATTATCATGATGGTGACAAAACTTTCCAACATTGTTACCAGCACATGCCAAATTTAATGCAAATAGAAAGGATGTGATAATATATGTGAATAAGAAATGCACTAAAGATTGGAAAAGGAGTAAGAACAGTTAGATAAAGTCAATTTTGGGCAGTCATAGGCTGAAATTAGTCAGATTATCAGCTCAAAAAAGCCATCAGACTGCACTAATGAGTTAAATCCAGTACAAAAGATAGAAATAAATGCAGACAGATGAGTTGCAATTAAGGTCCACTGATAGAGAACAGAAGAGACAAACCAGAAGGCTCTACCTCAGCTAGCTTACCTAAGTTATTCCAATCAATGCACATCAGACCTCAAAACTATCTTTTTAACTCTAACCAATACATAAAAAGTAAGTTAGTGATTCCAAAGAGAGAAGAAATTAACTAAATTTGTCAGTACATCACTGACAAAGAAGTTGACTATTGGATTTGTAACTGAGAACACAAGGCAGGATACATTATTTTATACTTACCTTGATCCACTGTAGGAAATAGATTTTACCTGCCCACACTGTCTAAGCAGTGACTGCAACTGTTTATGGTATATATATCCATAGGGAGGCAAGTTCTTCAGCTGTTAAGAGGTTAAATTTGGATACATTCAATTGCTTTAATGCACTTTCAAGTTCACCTGAATAGTTAGCTTTATCCTGAGCTGCAATAGTTACGTACAATCTAAACAAATTCCAAAAGATACTGCAGTACATTCAAAAAATCTCAAAAGACACTAAAAAGCATTGTTTTGCTGCTAATAATGCCTTACTGCTTCAAACCAGAATAACCAGAATAGTAGATAAACTATAAAGAAGCAAACTAAATTGTAATTATATACATTAATCTGAAGTTTGTTCCAAAAAGCTGACTAGTGTCTCTGATTTTGGAATGCTAAAATTTTTGTCCACAATTGAGAACTGTGTCGTATACAGTGTGCACACAGTGGGAAACTGAATGACTTACAGCTCCCACACATGCTGGCAGAACTATCACATACTGAATTACTGAGGTATGGTGGGACAGCTCACACAACTGCAAAGCACCCCCACATGGATACAAGCCTCCATCATGTCATGGATGACAAAAGAGCCATCTCCTGGTCTTCTCTGTGCAGAGGAGTAACTCCAATGTAAGCTTTCACAACTGCTAATATGCAACTGTAACCAGATGTCCATTTGTCTTTTTCTTAATAATATCTCATAGGAGATCTTGATTTAATATAGAATCATTAACTCCTAATTAGCGAGTTCAAACTTTGAGACTCTGAACTATTTTTCAGGGCCTATCCAACTGTCTTTTCTTTAGCTCTTACAACCTTAGACAGGAAAAAACAGATTATTTTTTCACAATGTTCCTATGCCCTGAAGTTATGGTTCTAAGATCAGCTGCTGATCAAAACCATGCTCTAGGTTGAGCTGCAGAAACTGCCTAAAGGGAAGATAATTTAGAGAGACCAGAGAGTGGAAGGTTTTATTGTCTTTTTTATCTTCACCACACCATTAGGAGCAGCATATGGCTGCAAAGCCCCTCCAAGTGACAGCCTGAGGAACTTGCAGCACTTGTACCCAAGGTGACCATTTACACTGATGAAGACACAGCAGCACTTCTTCCTTCTTCAGAGGAACAAGCATTTGATGTATGAGCAGATCAAGAGTTAAATACATTAAAAGTAAGCAGCTCTTTAAATCTACCAGTTTACTATTAATCAGTGCTGCTGTGGCAAGACTTGTCTTTATTCCACAAGATCAAGTCTAGTCTGATATTTTGCTTCAATATCCCTAAATAGTATGAAGCACAAAATCCCTTGTCAACAAGATTTTCTGACTCTCTCCTTTTCATCTTACTATTTTCTCTTGTGCCAATAAAATTCTGTTCTTGGAGGCTCCTTGGTAGGTTTGGTTTCTGTAAGCACGGTCACAGTTGTTTTAGCTCAGATACAACAAATATTTTCTTAGTTCAAACTACACAATTTTTCAAAATCAACACAGCTATTTTAAACTTGCACTTATGCAATCAGATGAAAAGCAATTTTAGAAGATAAAAAAAAAAGACCAGTGCAACACCTGAGTAACCTGAAAGCAACAAGCATGTATGCCATGGACCAACAAGGAGATTACAAAAAAACTAACGCTGAAGTTGCAACAATGCACTACCTAAGTACTCATCAAAAAGTACCCTCAATAGTCCTGTTCTCTGCTTCCAAATATTTCATTAGTCTGACAGAAGTTGTCTGCCTGTGCAAGACCAGCAACCAAATGTAAAAAGCCATTTCTCAGGAACTCCTCTAAAACTGGCCACCTACACAATATTTATTGTATTGAAAGAAGGTGAGGTGGGACAGATGTCACCAAGAGAGGATCAGTGCAGGTAATTATTTCTGTCCTTATCCAAGACAGAACTTGAAAATATCACCCAAACACTTCATATTTCTATACTTGATTCTTAATTAAGTCATTCATCTTCTTAACATACCATTACAGTGGTTTTGGGATCTTTGCCAGCAAGGTCTTTCATGGCAATTTCTTCATTACATTTTCCAAAAGTAAAGTAGTTGGGATAGAAAGCTCCAGCTATTACCACCTGAAATCAAGGAAGTATTTTGTGAAATATATTCAGTTTCTTGAAATGAGATACACTAGCAGATACCCACAGATCTTCATATGAATGCTCTTTCCTGTCTCAGTCCAGGAATTACTGGGACTGCAGACTAAACACAAATTCATGCAAATTCTTTAAAATATATTTCTGTGAAAAGAATTCAATTTCTGGAACAATTCCACAACACTTTAATGTTTTTGTATGCAGACTTGCTCTATCCTATTCCTTGAAAATTGTAGTTGTTTGTTCTGATTTCTCAATTTAAATAAATTCACACAAATAGCTACAGGCAAATTGTTCAGTTTTCGGGCTGCATCTTACAAGATTTAACAATTCAGTTCCCAGAAGCTCACTACTTACACAGTTAAACCAACTACCACTGAAATGATAAACAGGCCTGTGAGAATAAAATCACAACTAATCACTCCAAGTAAGACAACTAATCACTCCAAGTAAGACAAGAAATTTAATTGGAAATTTGACAGAGTTAAAATAGGTGAAAAGACCTAAAATCCCAGTACCCCCTCCAGACTAACTAACCAAGCCAGAGTTCAAATACAGCACTTCAAACAAGGGATAACATAATTTTCAAATAACTAACATTAGCTGTCCTTCTACATGGCCAAGACACTGCCAAAAAAATTACCTTTTTTTCTACC
The DNA here is from genome assembly GCA_020086605.1 of Lanius collurio. Lineage (NCBI taxonomy): Eukaryota > Metazoa > Chordata > Aves > Passeriformes > Laniidae > Lanius > Lanius collurio. Next base: position 4,542,174 of record JACBWW010000004.1, read on the forward strand.
CAAAATTGCAACACCCACAAAGAATTTTGAAAAAGGAGTGTAATACTAGATCATCAATATTAGAGTATGAAATTTCAGCTGCAATTTTGGAAGATAGCATCTCTTTATGACAGTAAAGCATTACCTGTAAAATGAAGCGTTGTTTGCACACAGATTCCTGGTCCACAGCAGATGGCTGAGCTTTAACATGCATGTTAAATGCACTGACTCGCCTTTTCAAGTTGTGAAATAACTCTGCCACCTGCAATTGGATTTCTAAGTTACTTTTAAAGTGGATCAAATCCAACTACAAATTGAAGCAAAATCTGTTAGTAGAAGGCTCAAATATTTGGGCAAACTCCCTTCCCTTTTCAGGTGACTGGTATGCATTTTACCAATATACTGCTCAGCACCTCTATGTTGGAAAATAACTTCAGTACTGTGACTCAATCAGTTTCCCTTATAAAGAACAACTCTGCAGTCACAAAGTGTATTATGCATATAAGATACAGAACAAAATTAGGAAAAGAACTGAAATGACCTTTCACAAGATGATATTCTATATTTAAATCATTTTAGGTTTGTACTTTAGGAGGTAAAAATCAACCTGGACTTCTGCACCCAACTGCAGTGGTGATCATGCTGCACCCTCTGTTTAGCAGACAACTGTGATTACTTTGAGAGAAATCAAAATTATGCCCTCCAGCAGAGCATATGAAACTTTCCATCTTTAGCATTTCCAAGAAGCTTCCACAGGCAGCCACTGGCTCTCTGACCAAACAGTGAATGCCTTCACTCTCCCAATTGATTTTGAGCAAATACAGAAAGTACTGTCCACACAACTTCTTTGCACCTACACTTTCCTTTCCTTCCTGCTGCTGGCAGTTTTAGGACACTACTAGAACAACTACCACTGCCAGAAAGGAACCTGTGTGACTGACTCAGCTCTGCAAACCCACTTCCACACAAGGGATGATGAAATCAGTATCTTTAGCTGCGGCAATAAAAGCCCCCAAATCTTACTAAGTGTTAAGTGAAGGTGACCAATCTAAATTCCTTATATATTATGTCAGGCACAACCTCTTCTGGCATTATCTGAAATTGACCTGAAAGAGGCTAACATATAAGACCGATCATTCCACTGTCCAGTTTTACATAATTTGCTTTTCTCTCATCTTTTTTTTTGTTATCATCACATATCCAAGTCATCAAACTATAGTAATTTCTTATACAGATGGTTGCTCACTATCAAAATCTTTTTTTATTTTCTGTGCTTTTTGAACACAGGCCCTACATTGCTCATGCCAAAGGTATGAACTGGTGAAATCATGACCAAGGCCATTCTGCTAATCAGTTACTCAGGAATTTTACTTACTTCCTCCACAATATATCACATTAAGCTTGAATCCCATTGTGATGCAGAGTATTCCTTAGTTGCTGCAGTAATGTTAGCAACAAAGCCCCACAAATTTTCAAGTCAAGGACTCACTATGTAACTAACTGTATTTGCTTAGAGTTTTCCCAAAAAGAAGACATTTAACAACAGACAGCAGTCACACCACAGCCAGTGATCTGAGTAACCTATAAAACTAGCAAATAATACTGGAGGCTTCTTAAAAGTATTAAAAATATGGTAAACAGTTAGATTTAACACCACTTTGTTTATCCTAATGAAAGAAAATTCATTTCATCTAAGTTCATATTTCAAGAAATAAGGATCTACGTATGTATTGATACATAACACAGTAGTCTTACCCAAGATGTTAACATCTACAGAGAATGAGGAAAGTTAAGTCCTTCTGCTTATAAAACCTATTTGATCTTACCTCTTTGATCTTGTTTATATGGACACAATTTGATCGACCCCACTCAAGCTCTTCCTGAAAAAAATAAATAAAAAAAAAAATAAATAAAAAAAAAAAAAATCAAACTTTTTTCTTCTACTGCTAGTAAACTTTTCTCTCACATTCTTCTGTGTGGACACAAATAATAGTTAAATATAGCAACAGAAGAATTTAATCACATTTCACAGCTTTCTTTGCATTCATATTAAGTATTATGCCATGTATGACGATGTAAGTCAGTTTGACAAAAACTATATTCTGGTTATCACCAATGCAGTTGTGGGTCATCTAAACTTTCCATATAAACCCACAAGTCCAACTCCTCTGTGCTGCTACTAAAAAACCTACTTTAAGATCCACATCTAGAGAATCATAGGAATGTTAAGGTTTGGAAAGACCTCCAAGTTCATCAAGACCAAGCATTAACCCAGCACTGCTGTTTCCAGCACTAAACCATGTCCCCAACTGCCACACCCTCACGCCTTTTGAACAAATCCATGGATGGTGACTCCACCACTTCTCTGGGAAGCCTGCTGCAATGCTTTCAGTGAAGTAATTTTTTTCAATTCCAATCTAAACCTCTCCTGGTGCAACCTGAGGCCATTTTCTCTCCTTCTGTCACTTGGGTGAAGGGGCAAGGGGCCAACCCCCAACTCACTACAACCTCTTTTCAGGCAGTTGTACAACAATAAGGTCTCCCCTGAGCTCCCTTTTCTCCAGACTAAACACTTACAGTACTTGTGCTCCAGATCTCTTCACCAGGCTCCATTACCCTTCTCTGGACATGCTCCAGCACACCTCACTGTCTTAACAGTATTGTCTACACAGGACTTGAGGTGTGGCCTCACCAGTGCCAAGGACGGGGAAAAAATCACTGCCCTGCTCCTGCTGGCCACACTACTGCTGACACAAGCCCCGATGCCACCGGACTTCTTGGCATCCAGGGAACACTTCCAAAAAACTCAGAGCTTCTTTCTCTGAATGCACATCTTTATCAGACAGATTCTGGCCATCTTGGCTAGCTGTCATAACTCAGTGTTATGTTATGCACTGGTGTTCATAAAAGATGCCACAGGCCGAAAGAACAGGGGAAATAAAAAAGGTTTTATCTTGTACACACAAAAGAAGGACTGGAGGCAGTTATAGTGTGCATGCTACTGGTTTTTGTGACTGATGCACATAAACATCTTCCATCTTTCAGGGTTTTCTGAGGGGGCAGAAATTGGTGTGTTTAAAAACCAGAGATACTTATGCATATTAGAAGTATTTCAACTGTAACTCAATTTCATTTTTTAGGCTGGATTTCAAACCCTCTGGCCACTGTTGATTTATCTGTGAAAGGGACTACATAAGGGATTGTCTTCAAAAAACTCTGTACTGGATTCAAACACTCATTGTCTCTCAAAGCCTATCCTATTTATGTACGAAAAGTCGTAATTATTACAAATAAACATTGCTAGCAAAAGCTCCTTACTTTTCCTATTTACTATGAAAATAAAATACTCCAGCACGGAAGTCACCAACCTTGAAAAGAGCAGAAATAAAATTTAACTAACCATGGGATGTCTCAGCTTTCCTTGTTGTTTGCAGGCCTGCCACGCCTAAGAAAAAAAAGGTGTAGTATTCAGACAGAAAATATAGAGATTTAGTAGTAATTTTTACAAATATTAATGTGACATTTTATCTATCAACTTTTTTTTTGTATCAACACTGTAGGTAATTTTTTAACAACAGGCTGTCCAGCTGGGTTTATGAGAGGAAATGGATGGAGTGTTAAAGAACACGCAAACATTCATGAATTAATAGAATAATTTGGATGCTTTGACGCCATAATAAACCAAATTACTTTCAAAATCTTTTTCTTTTCCCTTCTTTGGGACAAAAGGGAAGTGAACTGACTGATTCAGGTAAGTTGCGACACAAATGCCTCCCAGAAAATAGGGCTGGAAGAGAAATTAAAGTACCCAGCATATTAATGAAAATAACTTCATTATTATGCAGCTTATGACAGATACCTGTAGAATCCATTTCTTCTAGTTTGATAGCAAGTCCCCTCATGAGACAATATTCCAGCCTACTGTGGACACTGACTACTAGCAAAGCTGAACAGCCAGACTGCATTTCCTTACCTTCACAGAGGCTAACCTGGAAGAAATCTAATCAGAACCAAGCAGTTTGGAAAAAAACTTTCCTGAACTTACCTGCTATCTTATCAGCCATTCAAAACAAAGCTTTCACATCACTCACACACACAGATACTTCACTGGAAGCTGTCTGAATGTTTGTGTTTTTTCTTCAGGACAACACACTGGTTTATAGAAATATCATCTTCAGATGAATAGGTGATAAGTACGAGGTGACACAAGGGAAATATGGTAAGGGGAATTCAGAAAAAATTATTTTTGAGCCTCAGAATCAGTGGTTATATGCAGCATACATGTCCACACGTGCTTCACAAGATGCTGACAGCAGAGTAGAAAAAAAACAAGTCCATTTTGGCTGAAGGGCAAAATGTTTTTGAAAAATGAACAAGCTAAACCAGCAGCTGAAGATTTTGGACAGTCCAGAAGATTACAGAACACACAAGAGCATGCATAATATAAAACACTGGAATTGGAATAGCAAGTTCCTCGAGCAGAAGCCTTTGCTGTGCTCTACTGGCTCTGCCTCCGTATGGAGGAATTGACCCCTGTCCATGGTACTGAGCCACCAAAAGCCAAGAGTATCAAAAAATGGCATTTGCACAAAAACATCACAAAGCCAAAGCTAAGAAGTCTGGAGAAAGGTCACCAAGCTCATTCTGTACTAGAATTTACCAGTCCAAACAGCCCTTGGTTAAAAACAATCTACAAATATCATCACATCTCTGGTATTTTACTTTTGGCTATTACAATAGAGACAACTGGAACTTTACACAGTTGGACAAAGACTGCCAAAAGCATCAATACCTAGCAGTAATTTGAAGTTTTTAACAACTGCAAAGCACAAATGATGCACTGATCCTACAAAGGTGAGACTCACCATTGTGGTCTATCAGATTTCACTGTAATCTAAGCTGGAAAAAGAGACTTACCCTAAATGCATTCACAATTGCAATACAGTCACTCCTACTATTACCAGCAAAAACCATTTTTTTCCTGTCAATACAAACAAAGAGTATTAGCAACAATTTTTTTTCAAATACTGCATGAATTACATAGCTCAGAATGCCACATCATTAACACCCTCCATGTCTCTAATAAACATGAGCAATACACTTATTGTAATGACTTGCTCTTATTCTCATCTCCTTGGTGAAGGAGATGCATGGTATGAACAGGATAGTAATAAATAATTGTCCTTGCTATTTTAAAAACTATTTTAATAGACACTGCCACATGTTCACATTAGAAAGGCAAAGCTGAAGAATCAGGCCTGGTGCTTAGGAAAGAATGAGTTAGCTCTGATTTATGTTCCCAAATAAATACATTCCAGTATCAGCTACCTGAAAAAGCTTCTTTTTCCACTGCTTGGCACTTTAACAGAAAATCAGACTCATGACATGGACAATTATATTAAGTGACCAACTTTGCCCTCTGCTCTCAAATGTAGTTAGTAAGTTATAAAACATCTGGGGTACTACCTGTATGCATCAACATGCTTTTTGAAAGGCACCGCAAAAAAATTCCGCAAAGACAGTGCTGCAGCTACAACAAAAACAAACCAAAATGAAAACCTGCAAATTATTTGGTTTTAGACAAGTGTTCTCACATGTTGCTTCTTTCAGTTACCTATAATAAGGCATTCCTCCAAGCAACCAAAGACATGCCCAAGGACTATCAATTTTCCAAGATGCAGGTCCACTGGCAACTGTGTCAATATTGTTCCTAAGAAAGTCAGCTCAACATCATGCAGATTTTCGTCTGTTTGCACACAGGTTTTAAGTGCTCCCAACTACAGAAATTAAAACACGTTCACTTATAAAAGCTTACAAAGTAAACCTCAAACAATTTTTAAATCCTAATACTTTTGAAATTAAAGCTGCTACATATATTGGATATAAAAACAAATACAAATGATGCAAATATTATTTCTTATGCACTTTGGAAACGAAAATATTTTAATGCAATGAAGATTCTACCCCTTATCAGCTTTATAACTGAGAATCAAAATCACCATCTTCCTTGTACAGGTGAGAAGCTTTAGACTTCAGACTGACCTCTATATATAATAGAGTGTGCGTGATTTATTACTTATTCATAAACAGTATTGCTTACAGAGTTTGTTATTTTCTTGTCAATTTTTCTATTCTTTCTCACAACAGATGCCAGTCCTCAAAGAGTATCATTACTCTCTGATAAAATTATAATCTTTTTTTAAGATATAACTACAGAAATTATGCCCAAGAAAATGGTAACCCAACAACAGACCAAGGTGTGAATCACTATCTAGACAGAGTTCATATTTGAGGTTCCAGTTAAGGTTACTACTTTAAATACATAGAAAACGATTTCTGCAGTACATTCTGACTACGTTGATTTTAACAACATTAAAAGGAAGCCTACCTCTTTCAGGTGAACTATTGTAAGTTCAACATCACCTACATTGGGTGGAGAAAGAGCTGTTGCCAGCAAGGCTTTTGGCTCCCCTATATCAAGCTTCTTTAATTTTAAGAGTGTAGTTCCCAATGGACAGTGCTGAAGGGAAGACAAGATTATTGTTACCTTCCCACCATGGGAAGTGTGACAAAGTGTTTTATATGAAAAAATACATTAAAATTTACAATTTGGCAAAATCCCAAACTAATTGTTGTACAACTAGGTTTTTTTTTCTTTTGAGCAGATTGCTTATTTCTACTCCACATCAATTTTACTGCTATAATGTACCTCCTTCTATAAGGCAACTATGTGGAATGATCTTTGTCAATTAGTTATCAAGTTAAATTCTACTCATTGCTATAACTATTAATAACTATTCCAATCGTCTTCAGGGAGAGTAAAGCAAAGCTTCTCTGCTATGATTACATGCATTAAAGAAAACCTAACCCTACACCCAAAAGCCTTACCAGCATCTCAGGTTCTGATTTCTCTGGAATACAGTCTGCCCAGAAGGCCTTGTGTACAAGCCTGTAACAATACCCTTTGGAAACACGTCCAGCACGACCTTCACATAAAAGAACAAATCACCAATTTATAAAGTGCCCAAGTTTTTTCCAAACCCATCCATCTACAAACCCTCTGGGCAGCTGAGCAGCACACGACAGCTGATGCCACAGGCCGAGCTGTGTTGTGCTCTCTTGCAGCAGACAGGCCCAGCAGACACATAAGGGCAGGACAAAAACATTTTGCTTTCATAGGAGTAGTAACTAACAAAAGACTTACGTAAGTATTCCACTCAAATACCTCTTTCACATAACTGCCCTCAAACCAACTGCCATTTTTCTCAGTTGAACAGGCATTTCCTATTTGACTCTATAGCCAGAAAATAATCTTCAATATAAACAACTTTTAAGATGCAATGATAAACAGCAAAACATATTTATGAGCTACCATTTACAGAAAACACAATGATTCAGAAGTCTATCTTCACAAATCCAAACACCATTCCCTTCAACCAACTGAAAGGTACTCCTCTCTGTGGGATACTCCACTAGAGAATCAGGCCATACTGTAAAGTCACATGCATAACAAATCCCAGTCTTCTACACAAAATGCTACTTCTACTGGTTGTACATTTGGTGGTTGTTGTGACCTACGTTGACCCTGAACCAAGTGGAAATAAAATCTCTATACTGGGGTTCACAGTGAGGTCTTGAAAGGGGGTGGCTATAGGGGTGGCTTCAGGGAGAAGCTGCTGGAAACTTCACCCATATCTGACAATGCAAGACTGTGAGGAGGAAGCAGAGCAGAGACAATGTGTGACAACCAACCACAATCCCCATTTCCCATCCCCCTGTACCACCAGGGAGGAGGAGGTAGAGAAACTGGGAGTGAATCCAAGCCTGGGAATAAGTGGGGGGAAGGTGTTTAAGACTTGGCTTTATTCCTCATTACCCTAGACTGATTTGTTTGGTAATAAAATTAAACCTGTTTCCCCAAGCTGAGTCTGTTTTGCCTGTGATAGTAATTGCTTAGTGATCTCCCTGTCTTCGTCTCAAACCTTGAGCCTTCTGTCACCATTTTTCTCCCCCTGTCCAGTTTGAGGAGGGGGGAGTGATAGAGCAGTTTGGTGGGCACCTGGCTGTAATTGTGAAAACTTCATAATACTTACAATAACAGTCTTTTTATATCTGAAGATGTCATTGTTATTAATTTATTTAGTACTATTTTTGACTGAAACTAAAATGATTTTGATATTTAAGTAGACTGTCTTACTCCAAAAGCGAACAGGAAATCTTATTTACCCTTGTGCTGCGAACACTGGTGTAAGGCAGAAACACTGCTGTGGATATTTCAACTCATTTAAGAATGACATATACAAATGAAAGGGTTTTTTTACTGCTGAAACTCACAAGCAGTTAATAAATACCTAGCAGTACCTACCTCTCCTTTTTAAAATGGCCCATGACAAAATAAATTGCTATTAAATAACAAAGAACCCATGGTCTGCGAATTTTTATACTTTTCAATACAATACAAAACATTCTTCTGAAAATACACTTGAGAAAAAAAACCACATTCACTCATAGTTGTTTAATCACATTTTTATATCCTGACATGGTGAAGACTTATCAAGTATTAATGGCCAAAGTAATCTGTTCTTTTTACTAGTAATACAATAAAAAGCAACCAAGAATTTTTCTTGAAGGTCAGCTTCTAAAATTCCTTTTCATTACCTATTGTAATCTTACCTTTTCTTTGATTACAGTTTGCTTTAGATGCCCAGCAAAGTCTCAAATTTTGGTAATTAGTTTCCTTATCGTAAAACAAAATTTTAGTTAGGCAGAAATCTATCACTGCAAGGAAGAAAAAAAATTCCTTAGGGCAGTGGAAAGAAATACACAAGAATAATCTGTATTATCAGCAAAGTAAAATCTGAATAACTTGGACAGCAATAAAGAGAACATCAGATTTATAAACAACCAGACTCAGGATATTCTGAATACTAACCAAAATGCTAATAGATTTTACCATAAATATAATAAATCATTGCAGATGACAATCATTAAAAGGCAATAATTTCTGCATTTAGAAACTCTGTATCAAAATTTGCTTAAACGGATGCAATTATTTCAAAACATAGTCAGAACGTGATTAAGAAGCTTAACTTGGGACATCAGGTCTGGCTCCGCTTGTTACTGCATTTAAAATTACCCCTTAGTGAAGATTTAAACCAACCTCCCACTCAGTAGCTACATTTGTTCATATATTCAGATTTCTCTGTTGTGAAAGAAAGAATTCAACACTCCAACAGCAGTGCTTTGAACAGTGACACATCATGGAGACCTAACCTAGCACAAGTACGGAAAATATTACAAATTCAATGTATACAGAATCACAAGATTTAGACAACTTACCATACTTAACATCAGGAACTGTTAGAGAGCTCTCAGCTATGTTGGTAGCTAAAATAACCTGAGTTTTGAAGCAAAAAGTAAGCAATGACTGCATAAACAAAAAATTACTCACATTAATGCTTCTACATGAAAAATCCAACTTGCTATGAAGAAATATAAATGTAATGGCAACACAGCATTTCTGCTCTGCATATTAAAAAAAGCAATACCACACAAAGCAATACAATACAAAAAACCTTTTATTTTCTTGTTCTGAGCTTAAAAAAAGCATAATGAAGTGGTACAGCATAGGACAGTATCAAGGAAGAATGGCAATATTTCCTCATGATTTTGCCATACAAAAACATCACACTATCAGCAGCAACACCCTCTTAGTGATAGCAGATGAAGAAAACCAAGGCAGCAGCCAAAACTTGGGGTACAAAGTGGGTCAGAGTGTCCCATACTGGAGGACTACTTTGCTATTCAGTGCCACCAGCAGCACTCCCCTGTCATGCAGGTGCAAGAACCAACATGCTGGAACCACTCTGAGGATAAAAACAGCAGCAGGCAATAGTTTAAGGGTAACTTCCTGTTACTGCACTTCTCTTGAGGTCTCAATACCAGTTAAAACAACAGCTTGGTAAAAAAGGCCATCAGTTTATGCACTGAAAAACAAAAGTGCTTTGTCCTCACAAAATGGTTTGAGTTAGAACAGCTAATATTACTTAAATACATTATTATTTGCTATTACTACTCTAGCAAAAGGTTTCACGTACTTTAAAAAAGTAATGATTTAAAAATATTTACTTTTCTGTAGCCAGGAACTGTAGCTGAAAATACTTTACTTTGTTCCTCCAACGTTGCACATGCGTGAAGTGGGTACACTTGCCACCTAAAGAAAATACATTAGTGAAATATTTACTGATGCAAGAACACTGAAGTTGAAGACACTTCTGTGCTAAACTCTATTATGTACTGAGAACTCGTACAGCTGAAAGACTCATGTTCAGATTTAACTGAACTGAAACAAATGTGGTCTAACCTACCTTTTATACTTATCTGAGAGGCACGAGTGCATGTATCTTATTTCACCTAAACCTAGGGGAAAAGTAATCATGAGTTTATTTTTCATTTTAGTCATCGGGAACAATTCTAAAACATCTACTTCAATTATTAATTGCCTGTCATTATTACCTTTTTTACACCACATAATAAAATGGCAGAACAGTTAAACAGCAAAATGTAGCAAGTCACTGAAACCCAGTGAGTCAATTTTTCAAGAACCATTTGGCATTAATTTCCCACTTAATAAAGTAAAAGTGCAACACCAGATTTAAAGGCCATTTGACAGTATCCCATTATTACCCCTTGTTTCAGTTTCTCACAACTGACAATGCTCATTACATGCTGAGAAACTGTCTGCTTTAGGCTAAAATTGGGTATTTCCACCAAAACAAGTTCTTTCAAAGAGCAGGGCCAAGGGAAAAAAAAAAAGCTATTTCTGTCTTCACCATCTTACCTTTGGCCACTCCACTGCCCATTTCCTGGGGCATGCATTTCACACCTGCCAGAGGAAATCTTACGTCTAAGGGATTTTTTTCTATCTTCCAGAATACCTCCACAGATATAAACCTTTCTGAGCAGCTTAGTTTAGTTTTTATTGAGACTTCAATTCCAAAAGCCCCATTTTCAACAATCTGTCCGACATCGGATTTTCCTGGAGGTTGTTTTTATGATTAAAAACAACTAAAAGAAGTTTGATTCATGTTTGGCAGACCAGACTCTGCATCATTACTGTTCACAGTAGTTATTAATCAGTCTAGTAATTACTGACTAGACACAGCAAGCAGTATCTGGTGACTAGTTTTTAAAATGACAGCAGCTGACTGACCATAACCACAGAACACAAGGATCCCACCAGGAAACAAAGGTCTGGAATGAAACAGAACTAGTAACAGAATCTGTCAGGCCAACTTACAAAGACAATAAGGAGAGCAGGGCATGGAGAAGTGCAGAAGAAAATATGGAACAGACAAAAAGAGATCAACACAAGTACAACAGATAAAATTAGATCACTTGGAACACATCCATGCCTATGAAGATGCGTGTTAAGAAAATTACAGTGTAACATTGCACTTTCTACCACCTGTTACCTGCAGAGAGACAAGCTCTGGGAACAAAGGAGAGTTGAATACTGAAGGGTATTTATTTATAAAGAATAAGACTTGGTAGCATTACCAAAAAAACAAACAAACAACAACAACAACAAAAAAAAAACAGTGAACAAGACAGGCAATTACAAGGGAAACCACAGCATCCTGCTCAGGACAGCTGCAGCTCCTTCTGGAAGCAGATTCTGCCCCATCACTGAGTTCCCCAAAGACAGTGGGCAAAAATCACTTAACAGCATACTCAGCAGAGCATTGCTCTTTCTGGCTGCTGCTGCACACTTAACTTGACAAATCAGTGGAAGTGTTACTTTTAATGTTCAAAATGCTATGTCATCTCAAATCAACATCCTAAATGTGGATGTTAAATGTGTAAAAATAACTCAAAGCTCTGTCCCAGCTGCCATCTTCTAAACTGAGGACTGCCCTCCCCTTTTCTCCAGTTCTGTATAAAAACATTTGTGAGGAAAACTTCAAGGGGCATTTGCTAACCCTGTGTTCAGGATCAGTCTCGAGTACCCAGTTTAAAACCAGACAAAGTCAAGTGCTGAACAAATGAAACACAAACCTGAGTGCACCACCTCATTCAGAAAGCACTACCTGCACAGGTTTCCACAAATTTACCAAAGGTATTTAAATGAAACAAAAATCAATATATCACTTGCAGTTATAAGCCATCAGGGATAGCAGCACAGTAAACAGAAACAAAAAACAAACAAAAACCACAAAGCAACCCAAAACAAAAAACCTCAGAGTGAAAGATAAACATTTAGGATCTGAAAGTGCTACAGAGTAATTTCAGACTGAAATGAAGACTCAGAGGGCTCAAGGAAGTCTGAAAACCCACCAGACAAACACCAATATCAGAGGCCAGAGGCAACAGAGATGGTCTTCCTACACTACTAATGACAAACTGGAATGGGCCTTACATTGACACAATGAAAAATTCCTCCTAGACATTAATTTTATTGAAAAGGCGATTCCAAGAAAGGCAGCTCTAAGACTTTTGAGGTGATGGAGAGCACTCACCACTGAAAGCTACTCCACAAGTGCAGTGGATCTCTGAGCTGGTGTGCTGTACTTCCAGCCCTAGCCCTGGCAGGTCTATTCCTGAGCTCAAAACAGCAGAGAAACGACATCCATAAACATTTCACAGGGTAAGAAAGTCCAGGTAGGGACAGACTTTGCTCTGTCCAAGGAAATAGCTGCTCTGGAATTCAGGGTGACTCTGAACATAACCAAGCCTTTTCAAAAGTTTCAACTAAAAAATTTTCAGCTCATGAAGTAAAAGAATACCTGAAACCACAAGATTCGTGATGTTCAGGAAAATGACTCTGCAGGCTAGTTACACTGCCTCTAAAATCCAGCTAACAAGTTCAAATAAGAATGACAGCCAAAACAAAAGCCTACAACAATTTTTACGCAAGACACCTTAGGTTTTACACTTTGCAGAAGACTCTAACTATGTATAGTCAGCTTTTTGATCATTAATTTCTATGTCATCATGTGTGATTATGAGCATGCCAACTACACCAACCAATGTACATGGAAAGAAAAAAGTGAATTTGAACTTTTACAACAACAATCTAAATAAAGACCACATTATAAGCAGATAAGGAAACATTTCTAAAAGAATTCTAGGAACTTCCTACAATAACAAATAACAGCACTAAAGAACTGAGCAACTGCATTTCTATAGATTAACTACAGAATTAGTTTTATTGCTTTTAAAATATATAAAATCTTGATTTTTGACTCACAACTTTTGCAATTACTGCCACAATTAAAAAAGCTTCCAAGAAAAAACACCCAAAGAGACCGATGAGCTTCATTTAAGCATGTGTTTAATAAATCCCTGGAAGAAGTGCCAGAAGAAAGCTCATTAGATGACAAATAACAAAAAAGAAAGTTATTAAGACAAATACTCACCTGGTAAAAATACAAGCACGCTGCCACATTCCAATGTGCTACTCAAGTTCTTTTTCTCCCTAACAAGAAAACACAGCTTCTTTAGTTTTGCAATCTCAGTCTGCTTTATTACCCCAAGTTATTTTATTCTGAAAGAACAAGCAGAATTGCACACTTTTTGTAACATACATTATTTAAACCTCCTGAAGAAATGAAATTTCAACCATTATTTGCAACTATGCCTTCTGAAAACTCAGTATATAAACACTGGAACCAGAGCATTAGGTTTAGTTTTTTTCTTCAAAACTATGACAAAAAGAAACATTCTCCTTCTGCAATGGAGATAGTCATAATTAGGTTACTTAATACACACTCATTGATAAGACAAAAGTTGTAGAAGCAACTTTATTAAGTTTTCAGATTTACAAATTTACAAAACACAGAGCAGCACAATCCAGTAATTACTTATTTCAAATTACATTAAGGCATTAAATAGCCAATGAAAATTAATGCCTAGTTTTTATCTTTTTTTTCCATTAAATAATGTATGTTTTAGGTTTAATATAAAACAGTAGCTCTGGTTTCATTCTTGACATAAATACACCCCAGCTGTGGTCTACAGCAAACAATATAGTTTCCATATGACATGGCTGCCCTCAATAGTCACTCACGCTCCAGGGCATGAAGTGCACTTTAAGAACAGAGGGTACAAATCAAGCAAATATATAAAATAAAGGCAGAGATGCAAGTAAAATTAAGTTTCCACTAATAATCATGGGCTGCTGCTGTTGCTTAATTAGCTTCTCATTTCCCCAAGAGCCACTGATTCCAGATCTTGAAGTGTCTCTTACCTATTGCTCCTCTTTTCTAACTCATCAAATGACTGAATCAGAGACACCGCGACTTGATACATTTTCTGTTCTATCCGGGGTTCCTCAAGGCTCTGAGGATGAAGCTGGGTAGAGAAGAAAGGCAATGAGGTTAACACAGTGTAACAGGCTAGAAGAGTGAAGTTCACATATGTATTTCAACTTTCAACTGTCAAGTGCTTGCAATTAAAATTGATCCAGTACAGAAGCTCGTACAAAGAAGTAATTTCACCTGATACACTCATTACCTTCCAAATACACATTTTCCTCCAAGCTTCCTGCCATTTTAATGCTAAAGAAATACCTCTGATATTTACCTACTTAGGACTAAGCCACCCTCCATTCTTTTACAGGACTTTCTCCTTTTATCCTGAAGTGTCAAGCACATGGGACTGATCATAACCCAATGGGAACAGGATGACAAGGAGGAATTTGTGCAAGGACAGGGCAGTGCTTCTCACAGCTACTATGACACAGATCTCTACCTGCCCCCATATAAATCACACACCTCTTTCTTATTTAAATTGGTTTTGCATTTAATGGGTCTTGTGATTTTGGTCACACCCTTTCAAAGAACTACTCTTCTGTTGTGCTCAAAAGAACCATGATGATTCTGATTACACCATTTGCTAGCATTCTGTACTAACTCAAGGCTTTAGTATTTAACAACACAAACTATCGAATATTCAGAGGAAAAACAGCAACTTAATCACTTTCCAGTTTTAAAATAAAATTCCTAATAAACTAGACCTCCTTGGAAAAAGGTCTGTAGTATTACACATTTTTCCCTGGTAGGCAAAATGACTTTTAATCATCGCTCACCTTTCATTCTCAGAGCTTCTCCTCATGGTAGTGCAAACTCTTTACTGGACCAAGTGTTTCAGAAAGCTAAAATCACAGACAACTGAACTATCTAAACTATTGAAATGAAATCAGTTATTTTTCTACCAGTTTCCCTTTGTAAAGGGGCTCATAAACAAACACAAAAGCACTGCCCCTAGAACCAGTCTGGCAACACTGATTTAGATCAGCATTTGCTACTGCAACCTCAGTTCTCAGTTTCATTAGCCCATGAGAAACCTCAAAAATACTTGATTGTTTTCTTCACAGTTATTTTTGCCCCAATCAACATATGTGAAAAATCTAAGAAAGTTATCTCTTCTGGGCTGCTTGAACATAAGATTTTTTGGTTTATATTATCCCTGCTTAAATAACTGTCAAATCTGTCTTTCCAATTTTGCTACTGATTGTACCTTTAGTATTCTTTAACACGACAAGGCTTCCACATCACTCCTAATAAAAGGTAACAATGTGACAAACAGCAAATCCAAAAGCCCAGTCAAACTGACTGAAGTAATGCAGCATAACCAGAACAGCTTTTGACAGCAGCTCACTACCTTCCATCAGGACTCTGACTCCAGTTCTACAGATATGAAGGAGTTTTCACCCTTGCAAGCCAAAAATGGCTTGCATTTCTGCAGTTTGCTTCATTTTTTGAATTTGCATTTCATATCTCCAACACCATCCAGAACAACAGGCAAGCATTTACACAAGTAATTTTAAAATTGCCTATAGATAGAGCCTTCAAGTATTTTTCATGAAATCTGTGTTTCAATGATTCTTGGGGCTTAGAGGTTGCTGGTAGGACAGAATCACAATTCTGTTAAACATCCAGAACAACGTGCTTCCAAAGTCCATTACACCAAAAGAAAAATAAACTACTTTTTGTAAGCTGACGCTCACAAATTGAACAGCACGACTATAAATGACCCCAAGATCTGGGAAGGGTAAGCCAGTGCTACACTGAAAAATGTTTCTCCCTTCTTCCCCTCTTGTTTATATTCCTTCCTATAAATGAAGTAATTCAAGTAGAAAGCTTTATCTTTGATTCAGCTAGATGTCTGTCTAGCCACAGCAGAGGGTTTACTGCAAACAGGCATGGAGAAGAAAAAATAATGACTGGCATTTTTATTCATCTTCCAAATCACAATGGCATCAATGAATTGACAAATTATTCAAGTCAAAATGACTCCTCAAAATTTTTATTTTCAAACATAGTTTTAAAACATTATCCTGTGCAGAAATGAGTGATATATTAAAGCAAAGACTTCTGCAGGATTCACAAAAGAAATCTACACCTAAAAAGTAACATCAAATTATTTTAAGATTTTTTGAAAAGGGACAAAGGTGCACACCTCATAGCTCAGAGACAGTTACAAAGGACTAAACTGCTTTTGACTGAGATGCTTTAATAAATGAGTTTAAGATTTATGTAATTTGGTTTTACAGTTATTAATTTTAAAATCAAAAGGAAACTTAGAAAACTTCTGTTTATCTAAAGAGCAAAGACTGCATTTACTTTTAACAGCTGTGTTCTTTCATGTGAATTTTACAGGCTTTTAAAGGTGAAAACAGAACATCAAGAACTAAAGTCTGAAGCCTGTACCTCAGGCAGTTATCTGCTTTAGATTTTAGCATGATGAAAGATGTGTCCCTGCCTCCATATGGCAGCGTTAACTCATTAACTGTCTTAACATTCACATTCCACTTTCATTTTTATTAGG
This sequence comes from Lanius collurio, assembly GCA_020086605.1. Lineage (NCBI taxonomy): Eukaryota > Metazoa > Chordata > Aves > Passeriformes > Laniidae > Lanius > Lanius collurio. The sequence goes on from JACBWW010000004.1 coordinate 4,558,983, forward strand.
ATGTTATACAAATCATCTCAGACTTTCCACATTTTTTAATTGCAACTAGTATTTAGAGATCATCTTTACACACAGCACCATAAGAAAGAAGACCAAGACTAAGAATCAGTGCTTTAAATTCAATTTAATCCTTTTTTTATATGTATTAAAAAAAGAAAATCAAGAGCACTTACGTGCTTCTACTGTAGCCCTAAGGCACAAGAAACATCTTGGACAAACATACTCTCCCCATCCTGCTGAGAAACAGAATGGCTATAGATACAAGATAAAGAATCAGATAAAAACTTTGAATAAAAAACACAGAAAATAAAATTTATAAAAAGGCCTAAGCATTGAAAGCAGTTCCTTTGTTCGTGATCTCTGAGGTGAAAGGTGTGCAAGTTGACATTCAGCTCCAAGTGCAGCTATGACAAATCCAACTTGACTGAACTTAATTTCTTACTCAATTTCCTGGTTACCTTTTTGTTGTGATCATGAAAAATCTTTTACCAAATCCCATGTATTACATAATTTCTTCCATATCATCTGTCTGAGCTGCCATACTAATTTATAAATACTGATGGGCCAACTGCCATAAGCACTGAGTTTATTTTTTTGTTTGCATTAATACTTCAACAGCCTTTTATTTCAGCTTGCCTGTGTTGAGGCATAACCAGTGCCTGTGCTGTGTACAGCAGAAGCAATTATTTTCTTCTGGGTTTCTCAAACTACCTATTTTATTTTGCTATTTTGTTTTCTGCAGAACCGATGGATGAAAGCTAAATAATAACAGTGTGTTCACCAACTGCTGCTTTTTAACTGCATCCCCCAGCTTCTCCATTGTAATAACTTTCTAATAGTGTTTTCAATTATCAAAACTGACAATAATTACACCCACGTCCCAGTTTTTTTTAGACTGGGTATCATAATATAGGCCTGAGTGCGTTTGTTCTACTCTGCTTTAACCTGTTTATTTTGCCTTGAACCATAACACTGAAAGAGTTCACTCAAGTGAATTCCTGCACAGCTGTTTTTCAAATGTAAAACAAACTCCTATTACAAAACCACAGAAAACACATTAACTCTTCTTTACATTCATTCCTTCATTATCTGATGTCTACATAAATAATTGCTATAATGTCAGGAGCTCTACAAACAAAAATATACAAAATACATTCAGTGCAGCTAATAAGCTAAAGATGGATAAAGCAAACACATCTTCAGTCAGTACCTATCCCCTCCTCCAGTACAGCACACCAGGGAACTAAGAGGTATCTGTTATTCTAACACGTTTTCATTACACAAAATTACACATTTGCCACGGTGGCATACATGGTTACAACAGAAACAGGTTCAAAACTACTGCATATCATCTCTGGCACTATTATTAAAAAAAAAAAAAAAAACCCAACAAAAAAACCCAGAAAAATAGGAAAGCCTCAGCTGATACAGAAGTCAACTTGATAACATCAAAGTTCTAATCATAAATGCTTGTTTTCTCTTCATTTCACAGCACTTTCTACCTTTGATACATAACAACAATGTGAAACAACCCAGGAAATATTCCCTGATTTTGTCAGCTATATTCAAAGAGATCTATAAATCCTTTTATGTTACTTTCTGCACACACTTTAACATCGTTCATCTTGAATGCAAACTATCAAACAAAATGCCTCATACTGTTAAAGCATTTCTGTTACATGAAGGAAACTAGTGTGCTTGTAAGAAGACTCCTGTTTCATCAGCATCTCTTAATTCTTACCTAGAACTGCAATATAAAGTGGTTTTATGTCATTTTATTACACAGTTTTCAACTGACTGTTCCAATTTCTTATTATGTCCAAAGAAATGAAATTATATTTACAATACCTGAAAATCAAAAATTTCCTTCAAGTCATCAAGATAGTATTCTTCAACTGCAAAAGGTCTGCCTTCCACCTTAAATACACAGACTGGATTCAGACCATTATGAACTGGAAGTGCAAAGTAATCAGCTAATTCTTTAGAGTTGATGGAAGCAGACATCAATATTATCTGTTAAAAAAAAGGTACAGGAAATGTAAAGCATTAATTTTAACACAAATCATCCTGCTACATGGCAACCTCCATTTCCTCTTCATGCTAAATGGTCTAATTCTGGTTACTACAGGTATGTGACCTAAGTATATTTAAGACAATCAAACTAAAGGCTTAAGGTACCCTAGCTAGCACGTGGAAAAAGGTAAGCACCTGTAAGAGAATGGCTCAGGCTAGATGCCATGGGCAGAAAACATGGTGAAAGTTCAACCAAGAACATACAGTATTCTTGATAAAGATACCACCACCCAAACCAGAAATGCCATAAAACACAAGAGCATCCCCCTTACAGAACGACAGGAAGGCAAACTAATGAAGTGGGGCATTACACCACTGTGCTCAGCTCCAAAGCACATGTAAAGCACAAGGAACACATGGAGAGGGCAGGCTAAACCATTACATTTTCTAACATGATCCTGAAAGGAGAAATCTGAAAGGATGTAATTCTGCAAATATATGAAACCTGTCCTGCTACAGCATGGACTGCCTCAAGGCTCAACAGACAGTGGCTCACCTAGGTCAGGCTAATAGGCTAAATGTAAGCTCCCATGAAGGCTGTCCAAACAAAATCCAATCTAAATCTGCAGTTACAGGCAAGGAATATTAAACTACCCCTTCTTGTAGAAAATCTTTGTAATCTGGACTGTAATCTGCATGGAATCCTTCCAAAGTGGAAAGAAATGACAGATTCTTAACTGAGTGCCTGAAGGATCACATAACTGAATAAAGAGTTTGATTTACTCCTAAAGCAGAAATTCAACAAGCACATACCACCAACATGGAAGATGAACGCATCAGAATAGAGGGTAATCAAAGAAGGCAGTTCAAGATCATGCAGTCCAAAACCACTTGTATAGCACAGATATGTCCAAAGACCCACTAGATGATACCAAAAACTGCTACTAATCACTATGGAAACTACACTGTTTGGTCTGACCCAATAGAGCCACTCTTCCAAGTCTCAGGTTTTCTTTCAACAACCCTATCCCAGTCAGATCAACCTCAGAACAATCCATTGTCTGCTCTGTGATCTAAAATAACAATCTGCAGCAGCCATCTGCCAGAAAATCCAGCATAGTTTAATAGTTTAGATATTTCAGCAGGTAGATCTTGTCCTCAGTACATCAGAATCACTCAACTAACTCCTGTTAGTTGACATAATGTTGAATTACCAGCAACTTCTGAGGTCTGCAACATTCGAACCAGGAAACAAACAGCTCACATGTATTTCATACCACCCTGAGTTAACAATGCTTTGTTTCCTCTCTTAAATGGGGATCCTTGTAGTCTTTTGTTTCATGAATCCAGGGAGAATGGGAGGAGAACCTTACATTTTCTAAATTAATTTGCCACATCAAAGCTCCCTCCCTCTACAGTTTTTCAAAAGGGGCTGAAAAGCGATGAAGTAGGAGACACTGGGCTTAGTATAAAAATTCAAACTGAATAGCCCATTCCACTATGCTAAAGGCCAGCAAGTGAGATCAAGAGCTCACCCTTCTTCAACATAAAAAAAATTCGAAGGGACATCCCCCCACTCTCTCAAATACAGGCCTCTCTCACGTTTGTATGATATTAAAAAACTGTCATCTGCAGAAACAACTGCAGAGAACAATATAAAGGGAATAAAATTTTTCAGTGATGATTTTGAGAGACTGAAATGGAACAATAGAGGAAAATGAAAAATTTTTCAGGAACCTCTAATGGAAGAATGTTTTCTAACAGAAAAGATGACAGGGTCTGTAGGGATTCTTGCCATTGAAACTAACTGGATAATCAGCATCAAGGGCAAACTTCTCACCAACTCAGTTTGATCAAATTATTGCTCTTCTCAGTAGGCAGAGCCAAGTGCTAACAAAGGCTGAATAGTTTCACATTACTGTCTCTGAACATAAAGACAAGAGTTTTCTCTAAAAACTGAATCAATATGAAAAGGGATAAGAAGTGAAAGATGTGCAGTGCACAGCCCTATGCCATGCCTTATGCCAAATAAAAGGACACTTTCAGTGACAGAATGTTTGGAAGATCCAAAGACTGAGTTTGGATCAATGTGATGGACTGCACATTAAAACACATATTCCCTTCCAACAGCAACAAAACCAGCCAATCTAGACTCTATTTTTAACAGAAAAATTCACATTAAACAATTAACTGAAGCACTTAAGAGACACGTAGTCTCACAAAATACCTGCAGTCCCAAATAGGATAACTCAGTATTTTTCTGTGCAGCTAATTCCATCACTTGTATTTAATTTCTTACATTTCAAGAGTTCATTAGTTTGGGACCCCAATGACTAAACACATCATGCTAAATGTCTGCAAACTCTGTTTTAGTACAAAGCAGAATTGCCTAACATGCAGAGAAAAACCTCAGCCGTGTTTTACTACCAGCTCTACCCAGAAGTTAACAGTATAGCATTTCTGGTCTTTTCTTATTTCTTCAAATATGTCATCCCACTTAAACAAAAAGGCCCAGTTATTTCCAAGAGTTAATGCTACCATTTCAACCAAGGATAAGCACTGCCCTCAATACCCAATATGTAATTCTAGTCAAATACCCATCGTGCAGTTTTTAGCCTTAAGCAGGCTTTAGAAACTAATGCATTTTAACATGAGGGAAAAAAAGGAGTCTCTCAGAACACATTACAGCAGCCAGGAAGAGAATGCCTTATGAGGAGTGGCAAACTAAATAATATTTAAGTAAAAAGTAATAACATAGTAATTTGATGCAAATTCTTTAAAAATAGGGCCTTCATAGATAAAAGACATGCAAAAATTTAGCAGAATTCAGTGTGAACCCACCTTTACGGACTGTGAGTTTGTACACAACAATTTACGTGTCACCAAAAGCAAGAAATCAATTTCTTCTGTACGCTCATGCACCTGGAAGATGTTGTCAAAAAGAAGAGGATGAATTAATGAAAATTAAATTGTGAATAATCTCTTTTCTACTCAATTTTATGCTTTATTTTAGTAACTTGGAATAACAACACAATTTCATAAAAGAAAGCATACCTTTTGAGCCTAGGCATGTTAATAACACTTTGAAATCCCAAGAAGAGTATTCAGATGACTGTAGCACTCTTTGTGAAATTCATGTCACTGTTAATTTACGAAAATCTAGAATAATGACTAGAGAAGCAATCCTGAGCTCTAGCCACTGGTTCTACTAAAGCTGATAGTGACAGAGGAAGTCTATGATACTGATGCTGGGTAAATCAACTGTACTGGTAAGATCCCAAATGATCCAGGGACTGTTTTGGTTTGTCTGAAAACTAAGCAAATGTAATAGATGTGCTTCATTCCCAATGGCTTTCAGCTATGATCCAAATACACAACTGCTTTCTAAAACATGAATTTACACCCAATTCTTTATAGATCCTAGCACCTCAGCCTTCTTACTGCTCCTTACAGTTCAGCAAATACTTCCTCCCAACATTACCCATGAAGACCATAACCCTTTCTTGAATTACAGTTTCAGTATTTTAAGTGCCGCAGCTTTTTCTGGAGTTCAGCCTTCCCAAGTCAATATTAATCTCTTAGAAGCTAATCAGCTGATTCTAGAAGATTTATACTCAATACTGTCTCATTCCAAAACCAAACTTAGCTAAGGTAGTTTTCAGGCTGCCAGTAAGGTCTCTCTGTAAGACATCAAGACTTTTGGTCCTAGTTTCTTTAAGTAGGCTCTTAAATGTCTGCAGTACTCTAAGAGGGATGAGACCTGCAATTCTGTCATGGAGAACATTCAGTTGTTAAAAACAGTGACTGTGGGCCCAAGATCACAATCTCTGTGGTAGGTGTGGGGGAAAAGCTGGCATATGGCAACAGGAGGGACTAGAATTCTGGCTAGGGAAGCAAAACACATACACAGTCTTGACAGATGAATGCTGCTGAAACAAGTGCATCAGTTCAAACTACAGTACCCAAGAAAACAAAGTTTTAAAAACCTCAGTATAAACCCATTCTCCTATGTAAGGGGCCAGAAACCCTCACACATTAATTTTTGCATGCAATTAATAAATTTTAAAACAAAAGGAATAATAACACTCTCTGTGTATGCACTTTCTATGGTTCAACTTTTGAATCTACATTTAACCTGCATTTCCTTATTAAAGGAAACATTAAGGTTTCCAACACTCTGCTAACACACTGGAGTGCTCAAATCTTTTCCATGAAGACCACTGATATGATTCTTCAGGCTTTGGGGTTTTTTGTTCTTCTGTCTGTTTGAACGAAGTACTAAATTTCTTCATACAAAAATGTAACTACTTGCCTAATCTTTCCCAGGTTTCCAATGTACCATTTCAAGTGCAGTCATGACAGCCTTGTTACTGTAATAGTCTAATGGTACACTAAGTACTATCTCCCTGATCCTCAAATATCCAAGAAAAGTAGCTCTCAGCTACAATACCAGGAACAAGATAAAAATGAAAAACAGCGTTTGTAAAAAAATACAAGCTAAAACAAAACACAAAAAAACACCCCCAAAACAACCAAAACCAACCCCAACCAACCAATCCCCCTCCAAAATCCCTAAACCCATAAGTCCTCTTCAGTACCACTACATCCCAAGATGTCACACATCTTACATGTGATTTTTATTCCTGATTTGTGACCACACAATTTCACATCTGACTATGATTAACAGTCAAATATTGCTTTCCATATACATGTAAAAATACACAAATTACAAGTGTATTTTCTTTAGCTTTTTAGTGAAGGGACAGCAACAATAATGAAATCCACATGACTGAACTGTACCTACAGCCAGGAGACAGAACTTTCACAGACATTTCTCAGGACACACCTGAAGAACAGACCTTGTAATATCCAAGTGAGTGAAAACCAGGCCTACCTGGACAGGTTCTTGAATTCCACAAGGAATATTTCAATGCACCTGTATCAAAAGTTGAGCACTCCCAAAAACCCTCCCCTCACCCTCAGTTCTAAACTTGTTTCTCAAAGGAACACTGACAAGCCCATTTCAGTTACCTTAGACAACTTACAAAAAACATCTTTAACAGCAAATGTCTGCATTGCTCTTTTCTTGCAAGGTAAGAGACACAAAAGAGAAGGCTTCCTAAATTGGAAATTAAACTTACTTCCAGCAACTTACTTCATCAATGAAAATATGTGTGAACTGAGTTAGGCTCCTGGCAGAGACTATTCTCTGAAGAAGAACTCCAGTTGTCATATACAGCAACCTCGTCTCCTTCGTCGAAACGTTCTCTAAACTTAACTAATAATAGTAAGAAAAGTAAATACTAGCTGGAAACAGGTATTTGATGTAGTTACAGAAACATGCATCTGAAAGAACTCCAAAATGAAACAGTGTAAGCCCATCAAATTATTTACTCAAACCTGCACAAGCCTCTGTAAAGAAGTGCTCTTACTAGAACCAATTAATTGTTTTTTCTTTGGGGTAAATTTTAAAAAGATTTGAAACTCCAAAGTTTTATGAAGCATCAAAATCCCTTATTGGGGACTTTAGACAGCGAATTCCTCAAAGACTTCTAAAGGTACAACCACACCCAATTCTTGCCACTGATATAAAAAGCAAGAAAGATTCATCCAAAATGTAGCTACTTACAGGACAGGAAAAGGGAAGAGGTTTAATTTATCACCACGACCAGGCAACTTATTCCTGAGAGGAAAGTTCTACAACTCTATGTTAAATAGCAGATTTTTGAATTCTAAAGTACTTATGTAATTTTAGCTCTCTCAGGTGCAACCTACCCAGGGCAGGAAGAGCTGTGACTATCTTTTTATGTGCAGCTTTACATCAGCATGGCAGACATATCTGTGCTCCACCATTTCCCTCCGTTTCTGCTCAGCTCACACAAGTGCTAGTGAAGCAAACACAGCACATCCACACACACTGTCCAGAAGACAGTCTGGAAGCACCACTCTATGTCTTTGACACTCACTAGCCTAATGACTCAATTTAGCAATTTTATGACTAACTAATTCAAGGCATCAAAAATCACAACAAAGGCTTTATATAGAAACTACTTTGAAAAAACCATTACACATAACTGTCCTTGTTTTGGCTGGGATAGAGCTAATTTCTTCTCAGTAGCTCGTACTGTGCTGTAGTTTTGGGATTTAGTAGGAGAATAATGCTGATAACACACTGCTGTTGTGTATAAGATGTGGCACAGAAGCAAGCAGATACGGGTAACAGATGAAAGCCTGACACTGAAGAGCCCACACCATGAACAATTGTCACAGTCAGTTAAAAATCAAACCCCCCAGACCTGAAAACTGTACAAAATCAGATTTAAGGGTAACAAAGAACACCTAACACACATAAATGGCACCACATGTAGCACATTAGGAAGTAGAATTTGAAGCTGCAGACCCACGAAGAAGAAAGCTCTAAATGCATGTTAGCATATACATATTATCCTAAGTGGAAGAAAGAAAGGAAGAAACAACAAGAAACAGAATGAAGAAGAGAGGAAGAAAAACCCAGCAAATATTCCTCCCAGCAAAGGACTCCAGAAGCAGACAACTCTTCAGGAACATCCCTCCCACTGTGACCACCAGTGTGAACACACTGGCCTGAGGAACCAGAGCAGCTCATGCAGAGAGTTGTTTCCCAACTGACAATGAAACCACCACCCCAGCAGCTCAGTGTGGGTACTGACAAGGAGCTGTCAGCTCCTGTGACAAAAGAGGAAAGTGGCATCAAAACAGAGGGACAGACTCGAGCTTGAAGCTGAGTTGAACAAAGCAAAAGAGGAAGACAGATGTAAGAGAAAAAAACTAGTTCTAGTTTTTCACATGTTAAAAAGGAATAACAGGATGTTCACAAAACAACCTAGTCATAAATGCATGAAAGTTTTGACAAGAGCTGACAGGTAAATATAATGAAGTCAAATAGATAAAATGTGTTACTCAAGGAGTTTAAAGGGAAAATGACACAATATAGTTCTCCTGCAACAATTCCAGTGATTAATAACGTAGATGTGTCCAATGCAGACAAATATTTCTGTTGGGAGTGTCACCAGGATTTATATCTGTTCAAATTTACAAGTTGATTACATGCATTTAGCAGGAGACAGATAAAAAATAGCAATTCCACTTAAAAAGCAGATTCTCTAATGTTTCTTCAGTATGCTAAATATGCTTACAAGCAATCAAGAAAGAATATACAGTACCTTTTAATGTATTTTAAAACACATTTGAAGTTTTCTCCTACCTGGTATCCTACAAATCCACCTAGTGTCCATGATCGCTCCTTGCTAATCCACCTGGCAAGGCTGCTGGCACTAATTTTCCGAGGCTGGGTAACAGCAATGTTGCAGGGCATAGAGTGGTTCATGCAATAATCCAAAATATATTGTGGAATCTGTGTGCTCTTTCCACTGCCAGTCGCTCCTTCTACAATCACAACTGAATGGCTCTGTATCAGAGACACTATCTGAAACGATTTTTCAAGAAAACTTCTCAGTCTACAAAACAATTTAAAACAGGGTTTCAAACAGATTTGAAATATCAACAGCTTCCACGCCACAAAGCAAGTTTCTCTAAAACACTGTGCCATCTTTTCTGTCATCTTGTAGGCATCTGGATATAACTGGAATCCTAAAACATATTTTAAGATCACAGAAAAGAATATGGGCACACTCTCACATTCATATTCTACACGAATACCTATAAACAGTTTAACAGCAACATTTCTTCCTCTGAGGAATTTCATGCAATGGTTTTGTAAAAAACTCAAAAGTTTTGTACAGCATTTAAAACATGAACAGAGGTTTCCTTTTAAAAAAAATCAACAAAAACAAAAAACCCACCCAAAGTCACAACAAAACATTATTTTCAGATTTATTCCATGAGAGAAAGCACACTGACATTACCTTTTCCCTGTGTTTGGCTGTAGGCATATCCAAATATTTAAACTTACTTCTTGGTGTAGAAGTTGATTCACACTGAGACAATGAAGTACCTAGGCACAAAAATAACCAAGAGTAACTTACTTCAATAGAGAAAAGGAAAGACTAGCAGAAGTTTATGACAATGCTATTTAGAAACCTAACTTCTCTAAAATGTGAACTGCATACTTTAAGTATTAATAGAATCAATATTTTTTAATATTAGTAGATTGAAGATATTTTGTGTTTATGCAACTGCTGTTTTACTGAAAGCAACTCTGAAAAACGTTGCTTCTATGTGAAAACCATCATCAGTGTAAAGGATGTATACGAGTGTATATGCTTTTCTCTTAAATTAAAAAACTGAATTTTTGCAGTTTGCATTACAACTGCCAATTCTACCTGTGCACCTAAGAATTTTTTACAATACTGAAAAAATATGCCTTATTCATGTGCATGTGTTGTTTCCCTTGAAGTCTATCGGATCCAGAGCACAAAATAACCCATTTATTGACAGGAAGACCATTCTATTTCTATGACTTAGCAATTAAAATAAATCTGGTTTTAGCACCATAATAACCTTTCAGTGTGACACTACACTCTGCAGTCTCTTGGCAGGAGTCAGTCCCCATTGTCACTGGGAAATACAAGATAAAAACCTTTCAGTGCCAGCATGAGTTTCTGCTCAGAGGTCTGCAGTTGGTTTGACCATGAAAAACAACAGAACAGGTCTGAAGGTGCAGAAGGGGAAAATCTGGACAAGGCTGTGGTAAACAGCAATTCTGCAAGTTACAATTAAACAATTTAGCTAAAAAACCCACAGCATAATGAAATCAAAAGTGGAAATACTTTCCATTTCAAAAGGGTCTTCACCAGGTATTATGGTGAAATGGATACTTACATACAGGTAGTAAAACTTTATACTTCTTTTCATGCCATTATTTCGCTAAGAAATACAGTAGCTAGACAGAACTCCAATATTCTTTTTACAAAGGCAATAATTACTTTAAAATAAAGGCTACAGCCTAAATACTTGACTGCAGTTACAGCTCTCTTTCTTTGGAAAGGTTCTAACAATCCCACACAGCAGTGAAGTAGAAGCAGGCAGAACAGCATCTTATCTCTGTGCCACATTTCAATGTGTTCCAAGCTCCCAAATTGTCTCAAGGTGTCAAGGAATACAAATTAAGTTATTCTAACACAAACAAATCCCCAAAAGCTAGACAGCTTACTATGACAGTTTAATGATGCACTGAAAAACAGAGTTGTCCTAAAGCCACATTCTGCAACAGGAAAAGTTCTTTTACCTGGACTCTGTAATGCAACAGTAAAAGGTGATCACTGCACAAGGATCTACTTAGCACCACTAAACACAACCAAAACCAGAACTTGATAGCAGCATCCCTTCAGAATATTAACTGTCCTTCAAAATACTTTTGGTCAAGTTGCTAAATTTATTCCCCAGAAAAATTCATATATATAGCATTCTGCCACAGCAACACTGTACAAAGGCCGAGTGGCTTCCCTCTGGCACAAACATGTCACAAGTGAGACATCCACAGCTGTGTGTGATTTGACCAATGCTGGAAGAAACCTCCAACTGCTAGGGAACAGATCCTAGTGTGAGCAGATTCCTGCTAGAGCAACAAAACCTTCCCACTTCTGTCAGGTTTTCAAAGAAACAACTGCAATTTCAAAAAGTTAAAATGTTAAAAGAAGAAAGTAGCAATTTTTAAATAGTGCTTATAAATAAGGAGTAAGGCACAAAAAATTCAAATGGTAGGATTCATATAATAACTCTCTGTAATTCAGTACAATCCCCACTGCATTAGTAAGAAATCATTAACCTAAAATTCAATTAAGAATTTTATTTAAAAACTACAAAAGAACAAACCAGAAGTAAAGAAACAGCCACTAGTATTCATGTACATGTTGAAAAACAATTTAATTTTGTGTATATAATTTTTTTTCACTGATGAAACTCAACTTTTTTTAATACTGCTTTTTATATAGCAGTTCTAAGATAGCAATATCTTACCCTCACCTAAGCACAGGAGTTTGTAAAAAAAATTATACCAGAAGCAAATGGTGATTCAATGTTAGCCACAACCACCATAGTGAGTTTCAGAACTGACAGCCATATAACCATGCTTCAAGTATCACACACTGTGTGGTTTGGGATTTTTCTCCTCAAGACAGGTCTTCTATACTTAAACTGAAAGAAACATTACTGAGTTTGCTTGGGGAACTAATACCATGACAACTGTGAGACTTCAGTCTGGAGAGAGAACAGTCTTGGGCCTCAGTAAACAGGCAACTTGAGATGAACACTGACATGACCCAAGCAGCAATGAAAAAGCCCCACCCTAACAAACTGAGGACAAACTCCATCTGAAATCTATCATGATCCTAAGTGAAAAATAAAACAAAATGAAATTGGGATCGGGAATTTGAGCAATCATAGTAAAAGACCTTAACACTTCCACCTTTGTTTTTTAAACATGAAAGTTGTCGTTCTGAACCACGAGGAGAACACTTGGATGTGCACCCCTATGAAAAGTTCCAAGGTTATTCTACTGATTTAAAAAATCATTCAGCTGTGGACTCCATGCCATACAGTGGAACTACCTTCAAATTTTTGGGTTTGCCTGGTTTGTTTGGTTTTTTTTTTTATTTTTCATATCTAATATGTAATAAATCCCCCAGTGAGAACTGGTCTTCAGAAAAGCAGGTCATTCCTGCCAATACAGATGCATCTAAAAGTTCAGCTACAGGTCTACAGAATTATCAGCAGGAAAGGCAAAAACATTTGCTTTTTCAGTGGCATATACTTTCTGAAAAGCATTATTAGGACCAGTACAACTGACCCAACCAGTGCACACCTTTGTAAGGCATCACATTCTAACCTGCAACTTGGATTCTGACATACAGGGACTGCAGTATTCTTCCAACCCGAAAATAGTAAACTGAGGAAGCATGCAACTTCCCCCCATGCTGATTTAGGACAAGCAAAATATTTCAGTGTATAAGAAGTGTTAATGCCAGTCCAGAATAAATAATATTAATTTCTCTATCCAGAGTCAGTGCAAAAAAGAAATCGAGAACTTGGTTATGGGAAAGATGAATTTGCCTGTTCACTTCCTTTTCAAGTATTATGGAAGTCCTGTAGAGATGTCAACTGTCACGATGAAAACAGCCTACTACCCACATAAAGAGCAATTTTTCAGTATCTCAGTTATTAGAGCAGGTGTACTCCCTCTGGTACCCGTTTCCTGAATTGAATTTGAAGACATCCTTTAACATAAGATTAGATTTTTATATTCACCAGTTCTGGGAGAAGAGATTGTACAGCTGTATTGCTAGCTGCCACTACACAAAGTAAATGAGATGATTCCAATATATTTGAAAGTACGTGCTAGATGAATCAAATGAGATGCTTATTAAGTCATTCATCATTCTTCTGCTGAGCCACCAACACACAAAGTGATTACACTTTGCAAAGAAGCTCACAGGAAAAGAAAGCCACAGCTAACAAATGACTCCCACACTGAGCCAAAAAGCAAAAGGACTTCCCAAAACATGGTCCTTCCTGAATTAAACACCAAGTACATGAAGCTGCTGCTGACTGATTCTTGATGAGGTTAATCCAAAGAATTCCTAAAAATATATTTGTATGGTGAGACTACTCTACTGCAATCCTCTTTAACTCGAACATATTTTATATACAAAAGGTTGGGGGTGAGGATTTGTCCCGCAATTAATCCTCCTCGCATGCATCTTTTCTGAATTCAGTTTCTTACATATAAGAAACAATGTTTAAATTTCTTCTTTCTCTCTGAAAGCAATTATTTCAGGTGGAACCTAGAAGACCTCCAGGATGATATCCATTCACTGGCATGAAAATCATGAAGACCAAGAATATAAAAATAATGCTGCCACCCACAAAGCTTCATGAAAATATTCTATGTGTCCTCTAAAGAAAAGAGAAAAAAAAAGGGAAAAAAAAAAAAAAAAAAGGAGAGAACCAAGGATTTTAGAAGCTTTCTGAAGTGCAAAGCTCTAGTCTGTATGGTTCAAACTTCCCAAGTTAGGAAAAAAATATTTTATATCAGATGGTTAAAGTGATAAATGTCCCCTAGGACCTCAGTGAATCAAAAGTGTGTGGAGGCTGGAAGAGCCAGTACCAAATGTGAAACAAGCCTGGTGGGCCAGGGAAAAACTGCTAATGCTCTACTTGTTTTGGGTAACAGTTATGACAAAGAATATTCTTCTGCTTTTATTTAATCACTTCAACTTTCTTTTCATAGCAGTATTATTTCTACCATGTTCTGCAGAAGCAGAACTCTAAATGCAGTTCCCTGATGATCTGTTTCCCCAACACAGAAGCAGATCAGGCATTTCTGTTTGTCCTCTCAGTATAAAAGCATATGCTCTTTCAAAGGCATTGGAAAGCACAAGATTTAAACTCAATGGAATTTCGTCAAATAACAAGGCACAAGCAGTACAAACACAAGCAGTTTCAGTAACTGCAAGACTTAAAACAGGCTATCAACTTGCACAGAAAGTATTGTCTATAGTCAGAACAGCAACTCTGACAGAAAGAAGCTACAAAAGAGATACCAATTCAGAACCTTCAGGGCAAATCACTTTCTTATTTCCATGTTTTGAATTTCTTGACTATATTTGTATTCAACACAGCTCAACTCATAGGTCCTGGTCTAGAGAAATCCTTGATCATTTATGACAATTCTCATCTTCTTGAGGAGAACATACACTTCCAGATCAATATAGCTGATAGTTACAAATACATCTTGAAGCTCTTGAAATCTGAATGATGAGCACACTACATTAGAGAAAAGTAGTCTCAGATGTGGAACAACATACACATAAACTATAAAATTAACAGTACAAATCTTATGCTCACTTACTGAGCTTTTTTTATTCTACTATCCTAACACAGTATTTCTGAGTCTATCTGTAAGTCAAAGCTAATAGCAGTAAGAACCAGGATTTTCTGAAGTTTTTATGTTATCTACATCTAGGTGGGATTTGGCAGCTCAGTCTCAGAATGCCGTAGGAATGTTCCAGTTCTGTCACTATCCAGTTTGCTTAGAGTCTGCCACTGGATCACATACCGCTGGGAGCAGAGCACTGATGAGAGCAGGCAGGCATCAACACTGCCCCAACAGCTCCTGAAGCAACTGAGACTCCAGACAATGAGACAGACAAAGAACAGAACAGGGAGAAGGGGGGCAAGGGACTGAGGAAAAATATCTAACAGATTAAGAGTAAGAGATTATGTAATATGCTAATACTTTAGGGGCTTTTTTAAGGTTCTTTGCTAACTAGATGCTGTTTCAAGTAAGCTACAAGTGGAAGGTGAGAATAAATATTAAGAGGGTATAAATTTCAAGGACAAATATTTTAGGGTAAACCAAGAGAAAAATGGTATTTATAAAGTAACGTACCAGGATGACTACACAGAAGTATTTCATAAAATGTTAAAGTTATAATCCTGTTTCTTTTACAGAAGGAACATTGCTAGCATCAGTCCCATCCAAAGTCATGCTAGTGACTAGTGCTGCTCAAGTTGCTAGTCTATTTTAGACAGAATTCTGATTTAATAGGTAAAAGGTATTGAATGAACTATGGTACTTCCTTGCACTAATCAATACCACTGTATTATTAAAGAAATATCTACAGAACTTAATTAACTTGTTGCTGTCTTTCCTTACCTAGAAAAGCACATAAAGGACTAGGGAATACCACATTCCTGAATTACAACATGGGAAGCTCCTTCCAGTCTCTTTATTCCCCCATTTCCACCTTTTAATACCTCCTCTCCCACAGATTTTATGGAATGTCAGGGAACAAGAGACACTATTTTGTGGTTAGGACAGAAGATGAGGGGCACTGCACATGGTGAACTGGACACGGGCCCCTACTGCATCTCAGCTGAGGACAGACCCCAAAAGCAGCTTCATCAGCCTCTCCAGAGGCCAGAGAATTGGCAGATGCACTGAAGGATAGCAATTTCTAGAAAAATTCTCAATTTGTCACATTTTGGTATGCCAGCAAAGGTATACAGAAAGTATTAAGAGAATAACACACAGACAGATAAATCATAAATGTCCTTTTCTCAGGAAATCAGCTACATTAACAAATTTGGAAATTAAGAGGCACAGTAAGAGTTTGAAGCTGAGCTGCCCTGACAAGTGAGTCAGCCTTACAGTGCTTTTACCAGAGCTCCTAGAAAAGAAGTGCAATTGAATTTCTCTCTAAAGGCAGCTCAAAGCAACAATCAAGTAGATAGAGAAATGCAAATAGAAAATGGGAAAACAGAACAAAGGCATAAATCTAATGAGTAGTATCTTTTTCTTGTAGATTTTTTTCAATCTCATATCTACATTTACCAACACAACAAGCCAGACGTGTGTACATTTATCTATGCAACAGCATTATACATTGTGGTTTCCAGAGAATGAGATGTTTACTTTTCAATACCATGCCTTGTATACAACAAACTAATGCACATACCTCACTAAGCTAACAAATTCATTCATAGTTTTGTTTAGAGAAGGAGACAGGGTAAAGATAACAGGGAGAAAAAGGATAGGTGTATCTGAGTTTATAACAGGAACTAAATAATTTAATTTCTTTTTTTACCTGGGTTATACACATGCTGATCATTTCCAGCTACATTCAGCTCTTGTTCCTCTGATTGTGTGTATTTTTTAGTATATTCCGTTCCAACGCTCTCTGAGAAAGGCAGTCTAAAGAGGAAAGACATGATAAATCAATAAAAGCTTCCTAATCCAAGTCTTTGGTATCTCTGGAAATAACAGCATTATACAGGAATTTCTCCATGTCATGCAGGAACTACTTCAACGAACAAACTTCAGAAAAAAAATTAGTCTATGCATTTAGATACTAGCCTGAGGAAAACGTCATATTAAATCTTTTTGTTTAGACTCAGGAAGATTGAGCTCCCAAAATATCATCCTTTAAGTCCTCAATACCTAGGAATTTCTCTTCTAATGAAAGACTGCAATTTCTTCTGAATAAAAATAAAATAGCTCTGTTTCATCAATTCTTGACACATACAATTAAGAAAATACATTTAATTCTTCCATGATTTCCTGCAGATGGGAAGAAGACAGGAGGAAACACAAACATCTCACTGCTTTTAAGAATAAAATTTTGACTTTAAGCCAAGAAATTATGGTGGTCAGGGAAAAAAAAACACAACCACCTGATCATTGAATTTTATAGAAATCTATTACACATTAGAAATGGTAACCCTAATATCAATGTAATGAAATTAGATTTTTAAAAGTCTCTTCTACATAAACAGTGTGAAGAAATCCACCTGAAATTCATTAGAGAATGAAGTATCATGTAAACAATGATGACTGTATGGTTATTAAAACACAGATGAACTTAAACACAGAAGTCTTTAACACATCAAAAGTGGGGTTTTTTTAAAAAAAAATACAAGCTAGGGGTTGAAACTACAGTTTTGCTTATTAACTTAAACTGGGCCCTGTGCAAGCCTTTCCTCTGCAGCAATTCACTGCGGCACAGCAAAACTGTTCCTGTGTTTTATTAAAGGCCAGTGCTGTGGCCTTTATTTCTCGACCCAAAAAATAGGCAGTGCTGACTCCAAAGACAACGACACCAAAAGCTACATGAGATTTTTAACAAGGCACTATGTCACACAGCCCTCAACAGGGGGAAATTCCCATGATTCTGATGCCACAGATCACCCACCTTCTCTGCCAAGGCAAACTCTGTGCCAGCTTGGCTCTGCTACAGACAATTCACCCAGCCCAGTTCAGAACAGAACACGAAGTACTTATCACCTACTGCTGCCAACACAGTAGGATAGAGCTCCTGATCCAATTTTAACAATATTTGGGCATAAAAGCTACAGCAATTTCTCTCAGACCTCAAGTATTTCTTAATGCAAGATTCAGCAGCCATCTGCACAATGGCTATGAGCAACAGCTGCCTACTTCCAACACTTGCAGAACTCAAACCCTTGTGAAACACTCCTCAAAAGGTCTGAATCTGAGACAACATATAGAAAAATTCAGGATGTCAGACTGCTTGCAATGTAACTTATTCTACTGAGTGTATATTAAACACAAATAAAGCCAAAACATTCAATTATGGTATCAAAGTCAAGCATTCAGTAGCTGAAAATACCATAATGAAACTTGGCTGCACAATCTCAATTGAGCAGCATTGTATGCACATACTGTACAGATTTTACTGATCTAACCAATTATTTTTTCACTTTGATAAACTTGCAACCTCACTGAGTGCACTGGACACCCATCTTCTGAAAATAAATCCTTGGTTATGCAGTAAATGTAACCTGTCCTTAGGTTCTCCATGAGAAGAAAAGTCATCCAGGGCAAGTATTCAGTGCTGTCACAGAGGAGCAGCTACTGCTCGACTGTCAGAGCCCTGAGCAACAGCAAGCAAATCCCTGCAACAGAAAACTCCCACTGAGGGGCTCAGGCTGGGAAAGGTGGGACTGTGCATACTGCCTGCAGTTAAGGCCTTGCACATGCATCAGCATTAAGCAGTAGCTGAAATCAGTTAAGGAACAGATAAGGAACAATAATAAATAAATAAGCAAATAAACTTATTAATTAATTATATCACCTGGAATTTTAAGACTCTTAAGCATTTCAAAACAGGCTCCCAGAAGTGTATACATATATATGTGCTTTCAACCTTTGCCTGTACAGCTTGAGGAAAATGAGGACAATGTGACCTCAGTCATTTGTGAGAATGGATTTTTTTTTTTTAATATCTGAATATTTTATTTCAAGAATTAGGTTTTCTGTCTTCAGAAAACAGCATGCAGTAAATACACCTCAGGCTACACAATGAATAAACAAGATGTTTAATAGCCAGTCATTAGGAATGAAAATTGTGCACTTGACTTATCAAATCAGGCTCCAGTCTTGAGGAAAATCATATGCAACTGGAAAATTACATATGGGAGTATGAAATAAACAAATCAGCTTTGCTGTATCATTTATTATGTTTGAATGCTGTACTTTTCAGCATTAATAAAATTAAAAGCTTACAGAATAATGGGGGGTTTTAAGCAAAATGGAAAGAAATCCCTATGAAGACCTCTGGAAGTCTCCTATATCACCGGAATGATAGAATCCTTCTAAGTAATCATTAATATGCCTATATTAATGATTACCAATATTAATTAAAGGTATCATCCTATATACCTGGAGAAAAAAATTTCCCTTAGGCAGAAATATAATGGTTTTAAACAAAATTTGCTGACAGCAAAAGAATAACAAGATTCAGAAATTCAAATCAATTCCAGGCTAGAAAAGGGCTATGCTAATGAAGGGACTTTTCTGGATTCTACTTATGAACCACCCGTATGTTCCATACACCAGTTATTTGTTCCCCATTTCTATTCTTCCTGACAGTGAAAACCCGCCTTTGATACACCTGCCATGTTACAGTATCTATTCCTAAGGCTTTCCAGATACCAGCCTTCTCAGCTGCACATACAAACAGTCAAAATTCTACCAAATTAAGAAGCATTAAAATCATTTTTGTGACTCACACCATCACTGAAATTTCAAGTCACAAACTGAAGGAAACGCAGGAGATTTTAAATATTCTGGTTTTTCTTCCTTGCCCCTCATTTTAAAAAGTAGGTGAATTTGATCTTATGCATATCAAGGGTATATTTCATCCTCTAAAGCAGACAGATTTTTATGGCTGAACCTGCAACTGTGACATTCTGTTCACCCCAAGTGGACAAAGTAATAAAGCACCAAGGACACAATCAATCAGTGACTTCACTCAACAAGTAACTCTTGCTACACCCTCAGATCTACCCATGAAGGTGTGTACATTTCAAGACCTACCTATTTTCAGAAACATTCTCAGGAGTAGCAGACAGAACTTTGAGCCTGACAAGGAGTGGCCAGCAAGACCCCTTCCATCCAGGCAAAGAGGTGCACTCCTCTGCTTGGGAAAGAACTAACACTGTCTTATGAGGTAACAGGATTCTTTCCTCATTTCGTATCATGTGGTTCAACTACTATAACATTTTTCTGAAATATGAGTAGTCTTGGTACACATGCCCAGTCAAACTAATTTTGAGCATTTGATTGAAACAAGGTATTTTTAAACACAAAATTAAATACAAGCTGCCACTTCAGGGGAATTACTAGAAGGGAAACACAGTTTAACACGAAAAATTGTTGACACGCTTAATTGCAAATGCTTTCAAATACAGAGGGTGCTTTCCTTAAACATATTCAGTTAGAGAAAGGTCTTTCTTTTCTCCAAGCTATAGAATGACCTCTAATAAGCCAACAAGACCATAAGAGAGTATACTGAGTAAATAATTGTATTTGAGCCCTTGAAATAATAACCACCAAAGCATTTTTGCATACATTCAAGTTACCAAAAATAGAATCAACAGCCCAATCTCAACCATGATAGGTAATTTGTTTGGCCCTTCCCAATGGCATACATTAACTATAATGCCAATGCCTACACTGAACACAGTTAATGATTCTGGAAGAAATACTTCAAAAAAGCTTTATTAAACTAACAGACACATGTAATCTTATTCCCTGAAAAAAATAAACATTGCTTACACAGCACACCTGACTGTATGAAGAAAACATCTAAGCATGCAATGAAATTCCAAGGATTAAGATGCTTGCTCATCCAATTTCAAAAAAATTCTATTAGCCACCTAATTTTGAGGTAGAAGCTCCTTTTCAAGGCCATATAACTTCTAGAATATGTCCATCTTAGAGACAAAACTGAAACATCAAAGTCTGCCGGGATTGTGTTTTTAAAATTTCTTATACATGTACTTTCTGCTTATTTATGTTCTGCCTCATTGAACACAAAAAATCCTATGCACATGGGACTAGAAGTTGAACATAAAACTAGTGTCACCCCTTTCACAGATGACAAGAGAAGGACTGCCTCAAGTCATGGCTTCTGTCACGCACATGAACTGTCCACCTATTTACACTTGTGGGGAGGGGGGAGATCACTTGAAAAAAACACTTAGCTTTATAACATGCAGAGCAGTATTTTGCCATACAATTTTAGTAAGATATATACAGTAGACTGTTCCAAACCTTCTCTTCTGAAACTAAAGTAATGTGACACTTTACATAACTGAACATTTGCCATGACAGTAAATAACCTTCCACTGGGTTTACTGAAGGACATACTAAAAATTACTTTCCTTTTAATTGGAAGTTGTTTTTCTACATGTAAGATCGGTCCTACCTGCAGAAATACACTAACTTCAATGAAATCATGTACTGTCATTCAAAAGCCATGTTTCAGCCACAAAGACAGACTGAATTAATAGAATTCAGAATAAATGTAACGTATTAAAAATTAAAATACAGATTTCACCAAGTCACTATATATTATTTCAAGAATCTACGAATCAGTGAGGTGCATGCTTTTTTTCCAGTAAGAGAGCTTCTCTAAAATGTAATTTTCTAGAGTTAGTGATAAAGTCTTCATATATAAGCATTTTAAAAGGCTTGCACTGCTCTTACTCACAGGTGTAATTCAGACTGCCTGTTTTAAAACCTTAACTAGCTGGGCAGTGGCGGGTGGGGAAGAGGGAGCAAAAGCACTAAAACAGCTTTGTGGAATCCTGAAAAACTCAAATGCAAACGTTTGGAATTGGATAGACCATGGAAACTCAAGAATTCAAAAATATTTCACATATATTAAACCAGTAACTCTGCACCTTATCCACAGTTAAAATCCAAGAAACAAAACAAGCACAAATGCCAGGATGAAACAGTCCAAACCCTCATATTTACTGTCTTCTGCTCTGGGATTTTATGTCAGTGGGATGAACTGCTGGGCTTCAAAGAACTGGACTCTTCTACATGAGCTGCTGCTGAGCTTCTCATTCTGCATTTGGTCACCAACTTGGTAAAGTCCAGATTAAATAAATCTCTGAGAAAAATAAAATGTAAGAGACTGGTCTGAATTTAGAAGAATGCTCCTGAAGATTAGTATTAAAAGTAGGATAGCCTCAATTTTAAATTGATGCCTATAACTCCCCTACCTGTTAGTTAAGTGTCATCAGCACCAGAGATATTAACGTTACACAGTCCAACTGGGAGAATCAGCTTCAAACACATCCTCATTTTATTCATCTCAGCACCAGAATTGCAATGATAGCTAACTCAAACTTCTGTCAGTTAACACCACTAAAAGAAAATTATTCTGTTGTTCACTGTCACGGCAAAGGACAAAACATGGAGTCTTACCAGGAGGCCTCTTGTGTAGGCTTATGGCAAATTATGCTCATAACTGTTAAAAAACCAAAAGCAGTAGTCAAATGCTGTCTAAAGTGATCAGAGGAGGTAGACTCACCATCTGTCTACAGCCCAAAACAGCCAGAGCAAATTGTTCTGTCAAATCAAAAGCAAAATACACTATGAAGTTGATTAAACCCAAAGAGTGGCCCTGCATTTATAAATGGAAGGAAACCATCCAACCTGCTAGCTATGGATAATTATGAAATCTCTCTGCTCAGATGATGGGAATATTGGCAACCTTTCTCTGTAACTGTTCTGGAGCTGGCTGTGTTTTAAAATTGTGACTAAATCAGCACTTCTGAAAACAAATATCTTAGTTACTGCTGAACAGCATCTGCACAGCATCAAGGACCCCGCTGTTCTTTACTCTGTACCTTCCCCTGCCCCATAAATAGGCTGGAGAGTGCATAAGTATTTGGGAGGGGGCCTAACCAGGAAGGCAACACAAACAAACCAGAGAGATGCATGTAGTGTCATGCTCACCAACAAAAAGGGAAAAGAGTAGGGTTTCAGTTCAGTTTGCCATCTATTGTCCATAAGTTGGCTGGGCACTGGTCTGCCCATGAGAGGTGATGTGTGGCTGCCTCTACATCACTTTTTTTTTTGTTTTCATTCTCTCTCATTCCATTTCTTAAGACAGCTTTTATATTGAACCCAAGTTGTTTGGGGTTTTTTTGGGTTTGTTTTTTTTTTTTTTCTTTTCTGTTCCATTCCTCATGTCCTATTCCACTGAGGGGGAGCAGAGGGTAAGTGAGGGGCTGTGTGGTGCTTAGGTGTCTATGGGGCTTAACCCACAAAAATCACCAGCCCTTCACACAAAATCTATGGCAGCAAAACACAGTATATGATTACAAGCAAAAGAGAGTAAGAAAGAATTGTGGAACATGTAACACTACACCAATGTGTTGAAATGTTAGCTAGGTAGAAATGGTTATGACCTGCAATCAGCACTTTTGGTCAAGTAAGAATGAGGATAGTAATTTCTCAGTGTCAGAGTCTCATTCATAAAGAAAGCTATACTTCTCCCTTTCAACTACAAGAGTCAATAGCATCTCAGATGGTACAGATGCCATCAAATTTTCCAAAGAAAAGAGTAAGAAGCTTCTCCTGCAACTATTCTCACCATTTATCATGCCTGGATGCTCATGTCAGAGTAATATTTAGTTAAACTGAGCTGGTTTTGAACAAACTGCTGTTCAGCACCAACTGCTTCTCAAACTGGATTTGTGGGAAGAAAAAAAAAAAAAAAGTGTGTTGTTCAACAGCATGCCCCATCAGCACAAATAAGTACTGAATTTGTAGACCTTAAACACAGGCACAGCAGCAGCCCCAGGTTTAACTAGACCACCTTATTTATTACAGGACCTGGCTGTCAGTTTAGGAACTTTGTGTATGTGATGTTGAAGCACATGTCTTACGACTAAAGTCTTCTTGCTGTACTCGGAGCCGACTTTAATTTGCAGCTTTTTTTCTCCCAGAATAGAGTTGGAGAAATAGCTGTTTATAAGAAAACACTACACTTGGAAAAACAGCTGATCCCTAGAGAACATTTATTCTTTGTGAGAGTAGTAGATTTTACAAGCATGATAAGCCTGTTTCAGGAATATGCCTTCTGCATAATTACAGTAAGTTATTCATTGCTGTAGTGTTGAAAGGTCATATTCAGAATGTACAATTTATTTAATCACACATCATGTAAATATTTGAGTTTCCTGTGTTAAAAGCATTGCTTTACTTTGTGAGTTTGTTTTGGTTTTTTTTTAAAGCAGCAGACAGGGTAAAATAAACATCTTGTGTAATCTCTTTTTAGCTAAGAAACATTATCTTGGCATAAAAAGCCATATCTTCTCAAAGTAAATGGTATAGTTAGTTATGATGATTTTCAAGTAAGAATTCATTCCTTTCTAATGCTAATGTCCTGCAAATATTCACAAAACCACTCCACTGTCATTCTTAACACACTCCTTTGGAGTTATGCTTTGCTATTGCACCAAAGAAGCCAAAATCCAGGCATATTCAGCACCTCCAAAACATGCATTCTCTACATCCCTGTGGTAAGTTTCAACTATTTAGATCTGTATGTTGTCTGTTGTACTCACATCCTAAGTGTACATAAATATCTCTAACTCTGTAGCTGTGCTATGCCTTCAGCATAAAATGTGACAGAAATTTTAACGTAAAAAAATTTAAAAGCAAGCAATATTTTTAAGTTACATCTTAATTCGCAAGTTCCCCTTTACATCTGTAATATCAAACAGGAAAACACAAAAGAGGAATTACATGATGAGATTTTGAGTACCAGGTATTTTCAGGTTAATAGAGCCATGAACCATACCTGCACTCCTTCACACCAAACCACCCTCATGGTAGAACAAAATCACTTTGAAAATGAGGGCTCTCCCAACAATGCTGGGTTTGGTTTCAGCTCTTCAGTACAAACCATACCCAGAACACACCATGGGTGCAAACACCACCTTTGGAGGAATTCTTTTAACATGACAGGTACTAACACCACACTGACAATCCTTTCACCTCAGACAAATTAAGAATTAGTAACAGACTCCCTAAATATACCTTGGAACATCAAGGAGTAAATGGAACTGTGTGTCATTTATACTCAAGGTAAAAGAAAATAACAGAATAAACCCAGCACATGACTATAGGAGCTGTTCTGCACACATACCAGGGAATACTCATTATTCTGACTGACAATGCACAGAGCTGGGCACTAAGACATTATTAACTGAGTTACTAATAAAGAAACTCCATAGTGCCTTCAGGGATAAGACCTACTATCAGCCTAAGTCAAGGCAAAACTTACACCCTGACACAGCACTGCAGATCCACAAATACACTTAGGGACAGCTGGGTAGAATTTTAACTCTTAAAAAGGCTTCCAGGAGATAACCATAGATAGAAACTGCATAAAATGCTGCTCTACTTTTGAGGTCCAGTTTCCAGTGCCAGCCCCACATGAGTGGTCATCTCTTCCTGAACACACACCTGAATTGCATACAAAAGTAGAAGAAACACAAATTTTGGGCTTCAATGCTCTCCCCTGTTAATGGAAAGATGAACATAACCTTCAGGATCCTGCCTTGAATCTTCAGTGATTCAACCAAACATTAAGTTGTAGGTTTCTCATTTAATTACTTTGCACACCTTCCAGTATACATCTCTAATTTACAAAGACACTATAATGGTTTTACACTGCACAGTAGTTTACTTGTAGATTGATACAGTGGAAAAAAGGGGTAACATGTTAACTGCGCTGTAAAGGAGGTGGCAAGGAGCATTTTAATTTCATCTGAAAATCTGTCAGGGCAGTTCTGTCATCATAAACCTAGCTCCCTTCCTTTTTCATAGTACCACATACAATGCAATGTGAAAACCTTCCAGTTGAAGAGGATTAGTACTGACATTTGAATTTTTCCAATGTATAAGTAGTATCAGCTTTAATAACAGCCACACACGTCATCCTTTATGTTGTATGACATCTAGAACAAATTTAGAGAACCTTTGTTCTCCCAACAGTTCAACACATCAGTGGAGAGAAAAAGGCAGAAATGAAAAATACTTAAGAGGAGCAAAGACAGTCATTAGAACAAGGGCAAGAAGAAAGGCACCATTTCTTAAACCATGGCTACTGTTTAGATTAATAGGAAGAGACTGGATAACTGGAACGGAAAATGGCTCCTTCAGCGACCTTTAGTGTGCACAGTGCCACCCCCGAGAACGAACCTTAAAAATGGATATGCTCAAAATACTCATCAAGGAAAGAGGGAGCAGGCAGCTGACAGCCAGTTCTGAGAGAAGCAATGTCTACGGTAAGACTTACAATTCTGGGCTTTTTACATCAGTTTGACCTCAATTTGCATCTCCTTATCATTCTATTCCTTTAATTAGATTAACGTGTCTTTCATGGCACACTGTAGGTGTTACAGCCTGGCTTCTTTAAACACATTTGAAATGTTAATTAAAAATGCTAACAGCTATGCACAGTAATGAAAAAGTATAGAACCATGAGATTGATGAAATTCATCTGGAAGAAGCATTTAATGGAGCGACAAAATCCTGAGCAACTGTCAAATACATCTTTTCTGTCAACACTCGCTTAACAAAAGCTTTAGATGATCTTTACTAGAGAAAAACTATTCTTAGCTGTTTAAAAATGACAGCAGAACAGCCTGATCCCCCTCTAATGGGAGATAAGTCTTCCAGCATCTCAGTGGCCTGAAAGTTTAGTTTGATGATAAAAGCAACATAGTTATTTTTAGCACTCTACGGGCATAAAAATACAGCTCTAAACTGTGACCTACAGCTATGCACAGCCAAGCATCACATCATACGACAGCCTTAACTTCAGCTACAAGCACGTCTGTAGCTGCTTCAGACTATCATTATTCATCTCACTGCCAACAATACATTTGGATGGATTTAGCAACAACATTTGAAATTGTTACCATCTTTTTTCAAACTGCTGCCATCGGCAGAGCTCAATTCAAAGGTAGGAGATCTTAATGGACTTGGTAGAAAGTATTTGAGAGACCATGTTAGGTTAAATGGATTACTGCTTCTCTCCAGTAGAGAGGATGAAAAAGAACCTTAAAAGCAGAAAAACTTAAACTGTCATATTCAGTACAGAAAGTCATTTTTTCCTGAGCAGTTTGAGTAAATGGGAAAAAAAAAAAAAAGGAAAAAGGGAAAAAACCACTTTCTCTCTTCCAGCAGCACTAACAACCTGCAAACGGGATATGCTACAGTAAGAGACCTTCAAGCAAACTCACCTGAAACAACACTGTTGACAGACAACTTCAAAGGTAATTTGTTATTTTATTCTAATTTGCATGCTTGTGTGCATGATTGCTTACAAACTGCAATTTAGAAGTCTATTCTACCAGATTTCTGTTTCCAGATTATGTGAACAATAACTTAATTAAAATATTTAAAATAAAAATTGATACCTTCGTTGTAAAACCAAATCTTGCCAAGTTCCAGTACTTAACTATTAATTAATTTCATTTTTAAATGTATGTGTAACTTCAAATTTTGGAGGTTTGGGGCTTTGTGCTTTGTTGGAAGTTAATGTTCTTATTTGTTTGGGGGTTTTTTTGTGGGGTTTGTGGGCATTTTTTGTTAGTTTGTTTGATGGGGTTTGTGGGGTTTTGCCTGGTGGTTTTTGGTTTTTTTAATCATATATACTATCAGGATAAAATATTAAATATTTCCAATATGACAGATACACACTTTCAAATGCTGTAAATTTCACATAGTATATTAACTCAGAAAAGAGATATGACAAATTATAAGGTGTAAGGCTTGTCAATTTCATTATAGCCTGGTGATTTTGTACAGCAAACTATTTTAGGACCATTAATAAAGTTTCATTCAAACATTCGGCTCCTAAGAGGGAAGTCTACAGCTAAAAAGAATTAATCAGTTGGACACACACACAAGCAAAACTCATTTTTTTCCTCTCCCCTCACAGCTTAAAAATGCCACTTTTTGGCTGGATGAAATGGTCAAAACCTGACTCCTACAAACCCACAAGATGTCCTGGATCAGAAGTAGTTACAAAAACCTTACTGAGGGAGTTGAAATGGCACCTGAAAGAGCGTGAAAGATTGGTGCAAGAGATTGAAAATGAACAGAAAGTCCAGAAAACTGGTATGGATTACAACTGGCTCAAGAACCAAAACCCTCAAGCAACAATTCCAGCTACTGAGCAACGGCAGCTGGAAGTTCTGTGCTCACAAATCCAGCCTTGCCAAACAGGAACTGTTCTCAGCAGGTAATTGTTTCATATTTCCCTAACTTTGAGCTCTCTATCACAAGTAAAATGTTTCTCTCCCTAATGCAAGTTTGTATTTGGCTCTGCTCTTCAAAAGCAGCAATGACCAGCACCTGGAGCACATTTTTACAGGTGTTTTAGAAATTACATCATCACTTTAATATGTTGTACTTGAAGGCAGTTTTAAATCAGGATTTTCCTGGTCTAATCCAAACAAAGGAAATCTCATATGACCTTTTGATGCTTCCAGTTTTTCCTGTTACTTATCCCTATTATTTATTAAATAGCAACCTAGTAACTAAAAATCAAATAAAACGACTAATGCAATGCACTATTATGCAGAAGTCCAGCCTTGCTGACCACAATACCAGAAAGCTCCTAAAAACTATAAAATCATGGTAAATTAAAAAAAAAAAAAAAGTTAAAAAAAAAATCCCTCCACACATTTTATAAATAAAAATTCTCCTATGCCTGCATTTTAGGTACATTTTCTGGGAACTCAAAGAAATTACACAATAAGTCCATTTGCCTTTTAAAGCCCAGAATATACTTAAGGGCAAAGTCAGTTTAAATCAAGTTACCCAGATGGGACAAAAAAAAAAAAAAAAAAAAACAAAAAACCCAGCCTAACCAATCACAACTGCTTTCAATCCACAACAGCCACAATAGCTGGAGCACAGCCAGTGCATTGTCAAAGCTCTTTTCCTCTTACAATTTTCTGGGGGAGGTGAGTGGGGAAATGTGGCAGGAAGGAAAAAATGACACCAGAATGCAGTCATTTCCTCCTCCCCCACCCTCAAATGAGCAGAGAAGAAAAGTTTTCAGTGCCAATGACTAGATTTCAATTTTTGTTCGTTTCTAGATTTCGTGAAGTTTTGGCAGAAAATGACGTTTTACCTTGGGAAATAGTCTACATATTCAAGCAAGTTTTAAAAGATTTTCTTACCACCACTGAGAGAGAAAACCAAGCAGAGCAGCTGGTAGATGCATGGAATACAAATTGCTATGAACATTTCAGTCCACACGGCGACAGCTCCAACAAGTCGGACAAAGACGAAATCCCCACAGTTTCAAGTTATGTAGACAAAACCACACAAAGCATGTTTCCCACCTTCTCACACAGAATCTGGAATCTACCCTATTACTATCCATCAAGTTAAGTTGGTTTGTGTTACTTTAAAAAAGTTATGTAGCCATCCAGATTCCTTTCTTGTAATTGCCATCCAGACACATAGGAGTAAGAAATGTGACACGCTCCCCTTTTTATTCCAAGTTCAGAAATTAAAATCCTTTGTAATAGCTAATACTTTAAGTACCAACTTACCTTTTATCTTATAGTTTCTTAGAGCTGATGTGTTTTAATCTTTTAATCAAAAATGTAGATGTTTCAGAAAAAACCTCTGAAGCACCTTAGTTTTTAGCCATATAGAGCTAGAAGTATTTAAACAACAAAAAAAGATTCCTTTCCGTATTTTGAAACGGCATCAATCCAGAGAGTGTTAGACAAAAACTTCTGTGTTTATCACATAGCTTTTAGGCTCTATGGGAACTTTATACTGTGTAAAAGAAATGGTTTAATAGAATATCAGTTATATCAAATAAACTGGTAGATACTTTTTGGAGCTGAATAATTATTTCTTCAAGAATAAGTTGCATGAAAACACTGATGGAACATATAACATACTGCAGTACTTAATATTTTCTTTTTCTAAACTATACTTTGCACATGCAATTATATGAAGGTGGACAACTAAACAAGAATCACTAGATATTTAACAGCATTTAACAACTAGCTATTCTTGAAAAAAATATTGAATTATTTAATTTCAAATAGCCATTTTCCATTTAACTTATTGAAAGCTGTTCTGAAATCCAAATTCTGCATTAAACTTTCAACATTTAGATCAAATCAGATGGTACTTCTTTGGACTATCAAAGGAGTCAAGAGATCATTTCCAACACACAAGGTATTCATTCTCAATTTACACATAACAAAATTTAATGTTTTGCAGCTGCTATTATCTATCACCGTGGGTTCACAAAGTTTTACAAGATTAATCACACACATAGCAGTCACAGCGGGCAACTAGAGCAGAAAATCAAAGAAAACATATGCCAGAACTCAGTTGGCTACATTTCCAATTGTGCTCCCATCACTGTATGTAACAAGTTTTTACATGTCTTATATAACCTCTTCTCCATATTTCCTTTTAGTCTATCTGCCCGATCAGAAAATTGGGCAAGATTCACATGGGCCACTTCCCAGAATACACTATTTCATAAACAAAACTGCTTCCTCTGGTATTTTCTTCAAACATACTGAAGAAGACATTCAGATTTCATCAAGCTAGAAACACAACTTTAAGGCATCTTATGCTCCACAGCTGTATCTCCCACTCCAGAAAGAATTTACTAATAATGCAACATAAACTGGATGAACAAATGGCACAGTCTTTTACTAAACATTTTTAAATCTTTTAAAAAATACTGTTTAAAAAAAACTTCTGAAAAGCTTATGATATAGAGAACATTTCAGGTAGGAAAGTAAAACACAATATACACAGAAGATAAAACAATAAGAACTCCTACATTCACCTGAAGGACAAAGCACTGGAGAACTAGAGCAAAAAATTTCCAACAGGTTTAAAACAATAAAATCTGCAGTTCAATACCAAAAGTAACTAGTCCCTCCACTTCCCATAAACTAAATACACAAAGCTTCAAAAGCATGGGCAAACTTCTATCTGCACTCAGAGCTGCTATGAACTTTTTTCCCACTTCTCGTCAGTTTTCAGTTTGTGGATTAATAACAAAAGCCCTGTTCTAAACTTCGTCTGCCCTACTGATGCAGCACCAGGAGCTGGAGATTCTTCTCCTGAAGTTCTAATCTAATCCCTGCACAAGGGCAGCAATGGATTCAAAGATTTTTCCTCAGTGATGAAACTTTCCTAAGTATTAAATGTCAATACCTTTTCTACATGAAGGAGGTTAACAGGTACTGAGTATTTAAAAGGCATTGGCAGAATTAGTATTACTCTGAGAATTAACATCCATAACGCTGGTTTCAGATAGCTTTTAAGAGGTCAAATATGCAAGATTCCTGCAATGGCAATTCGCACAAGTTGATTTCTTAAAATGGTATCCTCACAGCTTTCTACTGGAAAATAGGTCAAAAAAAAACTCTAAAAATGAGGCTTCCAATTTTTAGTTCATGAAAAATGGAAGGCCAGTACCATGGAAGATCCACTTACCTCAATGATCACCAAAAATGGTTACAGAAAACAAACAAAAACAACTCCAGAAGATAACCCCAGGTACAACTCATTTATTCTTTGTAAACATCACTTCAACATGAGCACATGCAGAAACAAGAACTATCCACTATGCCGTATTCTCAAAGGCAGTCACTGCATAATAATTTAAAAATACAGGCAGGCATCATAGCTAATTCAATGTTAAATCCCTATACAATGCCAAGCAAATGCACAAAAAGGCTCAGACACTTTTAGATACATGTTTTAATCAGGCTACTGCGTCTAGTTCTAGTGTCCACACTTGGGGGGACAGGTAAGGGAGAAAGCAGAGGAAAACTGCAAAAAGTAGAGGAAAAAAATTATCCACCAGCTGAGAAAATGCCATCCTCTAAGGCCTCACTTTGTCCATTTTTTTCAAATACTGAAATGTGGGGTAATTTTGTGGAGCACAAGCACTTCCTCCTGACCAAATTGTTATATACTCTAGTTAAAAAGCACAGAAAAGCATAGAAGAAGCAACGGTGTAAGAGCAAGAAGCCAACTAAAAACGTCAAACAATCTGTTAGGTCTACTGCAATATGCTGCCAAGAAAAGCTGTTCCTCAACTCACCAGCTGAGACAAGCCATTTTTCTAAGATTATGCTCACCTAATCAGCTACATCAGTTAGGAGTAAGATTGCTGCAGGCCAGTCAGCACTACCCTGTGGGGAGATCACTGTCCAAGAACTCTACAACTACTTCTTTAAGGATTTTTTATTTATGCCCTCCACAATTTGCATGAGGTGTTTTGAAACTACACTGTCCTGTACGCTGAACCAGCAGCTATTACTGACACAGGCAGGCAGCCAACACAAACCACTCTGGTGACAGAAAGGTGAGGGGTAGTCATTCCAAAGGACAGCAGTGTCTCCCACCTGCACAAGTGTCAAGCAAAGCAAACAGCAGGCAATATTTCCAGCCAAGTAAGTCAGCTTCAAAAACGTGCTAATTTGGCAAATGCACACCTATGAAATGCAGGAAACAAAAGAGAATAACCACCTTCCCCACACTTAAACCTTTAACTGTCTTAATGTGAACACAACTGTGTTGATTACAATAAACGATTTAAGGGTCTAAATTTCTTCTCTTTCAGTCAAACTTAATCAAAGTAATTAAAAAGTTAATCAATGAGCTATTTAACAATCAAACTTCCAGCCACAATTTCTGTGGTTTCTAATTAAATTACCTTTACCTAACAATCTCAATTATTAATACTGCTACTCTAGAGGTAGTTCAGGAAACAAAATAATCTTAAAAGCCTTGGAAAATGGGGCATCACTGATAAAGAAAGAGAACACATTCCACATCTCTTTTTAAGGGAGATATGAGGCTTTTAGATCCCATTAAACAATCTCAGTAACATTTTTGTAAAACATTACTTAATACACACACTTGTGTGCAATAACACACCTGTTATTACCAATTTGGCATTAAACCCATTCAACCTTACATATAAATTTAGACAAAAGTGGTAGGCAGACAAGTGTCCATCAGCAAATGTAAATCTAACTACAAATAAATACAAATAAGCATTTAAAAAGTTGAAATAACTTTGGTTTTGACTTTCCCAAGAAACAAATAAAGAATTTTGAAGGAAACAGACAATTATGCTACAAGCAGCCTCAACAAATGAAGAAAAATTATTTTGTTTTCAGCTCTTCAAACTCTTCCTTAAGAGGTCAATGAATAAAATACAAGCATTTCCTTTCCATCTAACCACTTGAATTTAAACCTCCTATAGAGACTTCAAGTTCTGCAAAAACGCTCTAAATGTAAGCACATTCCCTGTATTACAGAGAGCTGTGAAACAGAAATATGCATAGAAACAAAACACACCCAAGCACACACAGCTTCTCATAGAGATTCCTTGCATTCTGTGGCAGCACAGACACGCACCCATCATCTATGCTGACAGATTTTATAGCTAACAGTAAGAAATTCTGTCCACACTTACATAAATGGTAACTTAAGATGCATATCACCTCCATCCTCCTTGGACGTGAGGAAAAAAAATTAAAAACCAAAGCTATAAAAATAATTTTTCCCTACTAACACAACTATCAAACTTACAAATAGGCTATCTGCTAAAACTCCTGAGTGGAAAGAGGTATCTGTCCAACCAAAAATAAAGATTTGCCTCTGCCTTGGCAGACAAGGCTTGATGAATTTTGCTCATTTCTCCTGCATACAGGAAATGTACAAAATAGCTTTTGTGGCTTAGTGCTCAGCTGAGTTCAAGAATCTTTTGTCAAACACTTCATAAGTACAACAGAAATGTTAATGTCACCTAAATAAATACTGAGAAGTCACAAACACCTTGGGTTGAGGAAGCACATTCACAGAAGCTAACTTTAACACCAATAGCCTAAACAGTCTCCACTGAAATACCAGACTGCCTGACAGCAAAACGCTATGCAAAAAGTTCATTCTTCCTCAGATACCAACGTACACCTTTTAAGAGAGATCCTGAAATACAGCAACCTCTACTGCTGTGCATCACACAGTGAAAAATAAACCCCAAAACGCTCACTCTATAGTGTATGTCCAACTCCTTTTGAAAAATACTTTACTATATGGAAGTGCATACAAAACAATTTTCTATGGCAACCACAGCTACACTACCACACCTGGTCTAAATACCACGATTAGTATGCACTGCCACAGTCCAGGCAGCATTCAGGAGGTCAAAGTTAATTTCTGGATTTCAATAGCCAGACTCCAGTGAAAACCAAATGTACGTGCCTGCTATGCAAACATATACACTTCTCGTTGTCTCAAAGTCTCTGCCATCTGAGAGTAATGCATAAGGAGCAATAAGTCCATATACCTCCGCCTTGCTTTACTCTGTTAAATGCTTCAGTTAGGTCACAAGAGCAGTGAACTTGGGAATCTCATTTGTCACTTGCCACCGATAAAATTTTAAGTTAATGCACCTGAATCAGAATAAACTGAGTCTAATACAGTTCTACAGTTATTCAACAGGACTAGGTACAGCTGTATACCAGTGCTAATACACCTCACAGAAAGCAAACCCTACACGCAATACATCTAGTGATGATGGAGACAACAGAGCTACGGAGAAAATCAGAGAATAAATTAAGTATCAAAGGCACAAAAATACACCAGCCACAAATGCCACCGGAGGTGTTAGCCTGGAATCCAACAACTGCCCACCCTGGGCCCACGCAGAGCGCCCCGCACTCACCCCGCAGCCGTCAGTGGTTCCCCAGCGGGGTGGCGGGGGGAAGCGCCAGGGCGGGGGGAAGCGCCAGGGCGGCCGACCGGCACCTCCTGGCCCAGGAGCTCGACCGCGGTGCCAGCCCCGCCGATGGTGAACCAGTCTCGGCTCTCCTCCTCGGCGAGTTTCCGCAGCATGGCGGCTCCCGGGCGGCGGCTCCCGGCACGCGGTCCCGCACCACCGCCCTTCCCGCCCGCCGCCAGACGCCGCCCCCGGCAGGAGCGCTCCCGGCTGGGAGCTGCCCTCCCTTCCCGGCCAACTCAGCGGTGGCTGCGCGCTGAATTCCTCTAAACCGACCCCCCAAAACTTTTTGAAGTCTTGCTAATAAAGGCAGCACATTCAGACGCAGACCAGAAATATATTGGAGGGTCGAACACTAAAGGCTGTCATCCCTATTGGATAAATTTCAAAAGAAGAGTAGGAACTGAAATAAACGTGTGTCACTTGAGTTTCACTTTCATCCGGTCATTCCCTCTTCTGAAGTAACTGCAAACATCTGTGTGTAATTTGTTAAATCAGATAAATAACAAAAACCAACACAAACACAGGTGGCCTCTTACTTTGTCAAATAGAGTTTGTCATCTCCACAGTGAGTACCTGATCCAGTGCAGGTATTTGGCTGCTTTAGAACTGTTACCGTCAGGTAAATACAAATCTAGGGTATATGTAGAGAGAGAAGGATACCACAGCCTCTGGCTGCTTAATGTATCAGTCTCAAAATCCTAAATTAAAGAAGGCGATTTTCCTCACAAAAATGTCAAGTGGTTTTGAAAGTTCTGAATGAAAGAGGTGAGGTACATGTAGTATTTCATCGACATAAGTTATGTTCCTATATTAAGTCCAAAAAAAAACCCATGTAAGAGCCAAGAAGTCTTGCCCTGTGTGGAAAAGCTCACATGTAGCAAGTCTATACACCTGCAGATTATGTAAATCCCTCAGTAGGAAAGTAAATGCAGTCTATGATCCCACTGAAGCATTTTAACACACACAAAAACGGTCTGAGCTCTGCTTTCCTTCCACAGCCACGGGAGGCCTGGGCGGTCGTTCCCCCCTCACCCCAGAGAACAATGCCCGAGCACAGCTCTGGAATTCCAGACACCCTGTCCTTCCCGGCACCTGGAGGAAATAGCCTGCAAGGCACGTGGGTGCCTCAGATCTCCTAAATACAGCCCAGCGGGTGCCTCCCCCTGCTCCAGGACAAGCTCTTCCCTACGGGACGCACTGCATCGCCTGTGAGAGGCCCTTCCCGGCATTGTCCTGGCACGGGACGCCTGCTGTGCTTGTTCTGGGGAAGCAGGACTGAGGCGAAGATCTGCATTAGAAGAGCATTGCCAGCAGTTCGAGGGAGGTGGTCCTGCCCCTCTGCTCAGCCTTGGAGAGGTGAATGTGGAGCTTTGTGTCCAATTCTGTGCTCCTCAGTCCTAGAGGGACGTGGAGCTCCTGGTGCAGGTCCAGTGGAGGACAGCAGAGAATGATTGGGGGACAGGAGCATCTCTCTTATGAGTAAAGGCTGAGGGAGCTGGCCCTGTCCAACCTCAAGAAGAAACAACTGAGAGTGAACTTCATCAGTATATGTAGATATCTGAAAGGAGGGTGGCAAGAGGATGGAGCCAGGCTCTTCTCGGTGGTGCCAAGCAATAGAACAAGAGGCAACTGGCAGAAACTGATGCCCAGGAAGTTCCACCTGAGCATGAGGAAGAACCTCACTGTGCAGTGACCATGCACTGGAACAGGTTGCCCAGAGAAGTTGTGCAGTCTCCCTCACTTGAGATATTAAAGAACTGTCTGGACGCAATTCTGTGCCATGTGCTCTGGGATGACTCTGCCTGAGCAAGGAGGTTGGACCTCACTGCGGTCCCTTCCTGCCTGACCTATTCCGCGGTTCTGAAGGACGCTCTGGTCCTCCGCGGCCATAGGGGGCGCTGCTGTCCCCGCTCGCCGGGCGTCCGTTCCCGGCGCACCCCGCGGCGGCACCGGGCCCGTCCCTGTTCCCGAGTGTGACCTTCGCCGCTCCCCTGGCACGGTGGGTCCGAGCCCGGCGAGCCCCGGCCGGGTCCTGGCGGGCACCGCTCGGGGGTGTCTCGGGTGGGAGCAGCGCTGGTTCAGGTGTGAAGGGAAGAAGGGAGAAAAGGAATGCGGCCCGTGGCGCTGGGACTTTGCCGTTACTCGCCCAACCCCGTGCAGCGGGTCGGGCCTCGGGCGGGCCGCAGGTGCCCCCGGCTGAGGGGGGGTTGTGGCGGGGAGGTCAAGGAGACAGCAAATATAGCGTTGTTCCGGGTGGATTTTAGAAAAAAAAAAAAGTAATCAGAACGACGTCGCGCCAGTGCAGGCCTTGGGGAAAAGTCTGTAGCACGGTGCTGAGTGGAAACAGCACTGCTTATTCCCTGTGTTTTGCAGCGGTGGGGAAATATTGCTTTCCTTGTTTGTTAGTATGTCCTGATAGTCTGTTATAGCAGAGTGACTGTTTGTAGTCTACTATTCATTTTTCAACTACAGACAGTGGAAATTTAAGTGAGCAGTGTCCTTAATAGTGTTGGTGAAAGCACAGAGGTGTTTCAGGAACTTTTGCCACAATAATAAATGATTGAAATGATTGTCCATAAATAGATTAATGTGGGTTTGTCTGTAGTTATACATTAATTGCCTCAAAGTTGCTTTCATTCTTTAAGAAGAACCTAGATTTTTCCTGTTGTTTTGACACTGGCTGCCCTTGTTCTTGTTCTGTTTGAGGATTGCCAAACGATGCTTTTACATTTAATAACGGCAGATAAGTAAACGAGCATTACCTCAGAGAAGTTTAACTCTGCTTTTCTTTCCTCGGTCTCTGGTTTACCATATACTGTCTATATGTGTGCATAGCTCACTTTATTGGTTTGTAATAAGTGTAAATAGGGACTATTGGGTGAAGTGCTGTGCATAAGACAGTAGAACATGGGGCATCTCAGTGCAGTGTGGTGCAAATGTGAACAAACATTTATGAGAATTAGGAAAAGCTTTATTTTAAAACCTCCTATAATTTTTCTCTTTGTCTAACAAATCTGCATGGAAAGAAAAAAAAAAAAACCCACCCACACTGACAGGCTTCTTGCTCTTGGGGCGTGTTTTGAAAGTCAAATAGTCATGATAAAGCATGAATTCATTAGCTTAACATCATTTATTTTACTATTTTGAGTAGAAATTACCATGCTGGAAGATACAGCTGCAAGGGAGGGAAGATAAATTGGTAGTGCAAGGAAGGAGCCTCTCTTGCTTGACTGGAATGAGACTTCCTCCTGAGGAAATCTGGAAACATTAAGAAAAAGCTGTCAGTGATAGGCAGAGAAAAGTCTAGCTATTGCTGCTCTGTAAATGTTCTGTTGACTCCTATTTGAACCCCTTCATTGGCTATAATTTTAATTTTTGTGTGTGTGGGTTAGCCCATAAATTGTAAGTTTAACTCTGAATTTTCATTTCTTTGCCTTGGAATAAGTACTTTGGCATGCTTGGGGAGTTTTTTCTTTTAACCTGTAAACTGCTGCTGATCAGGAGTGTGTGTGTGTGTGTGTGTTTACATAAACATAGATGTGTACATATGTATACGTGTATGTATGTTAAAAATCCAGCAAGTAAGAATACAGCTACAAAACGTTAAATGACAAAACTTTTTATAATTTTCAGATGGTGCAGGCCATGATTCCAAAATCATTGAGACCCATGAAATTTTACTTCTCTACTGTGTATCAAGAAATATGGGTTGGTGTAGCATTAACAGCTTATGCCTACTACAAGATTTCATATGGGGGTAAGTTACACATTATAGTCTTCATTAGCTGTTACCTTATAGACCGAGTTTATAGATGAGAATACCCCTAACAAAAATCGGTCATTGCAGATACCCAGCTAATAAGAAATTAACACTCTTATTTAGGGCCAGGTCTTTGCTATAAAAATTTATATGTTTTAAATGCTCATTGTAGAATGTTGCACTAACAAAAATACTGAAATATCAGTATAGCTGTGCCTACATTATGATGATCAGGTAATGTAGGAACTGATTTTTAAAATGTAGATCTAGCTTACTTGCTCAAGATTCTGAAAATAAATAGTTTTTAAAAGCTTTTTTCACATGAACTTGTCAAAGTATATTTTAGGCTGATGGCACCTGATCACCTCAAAATGTGATTTACATCACTGAACATGAGCATGTGTGTTACTTGGTGACATTAGATGACTTTCTCAGAGAAAGAAACAGAATATCTTATATAAAAATAATAAATTTGAATGGGCCAAGTCCCTTAAAGCAGAAGGGTGCAACAGTTTATGGTGTCTTAAAGGTCCTGTTTGTCAACTTAGGCTACGTTCAAAAAATCCCAAGTCAAACCCTTTACTGACTGTCATGAACCATGAGGTGTTTTAAGTTGTAGACAAAGTTTACAGAGAAAGGAACCTCTGAGAGATGTTACCTCAGCATTTCTCTAGCTTTGTCCAAATAATGTGTAGCATTCCAAAACTGATACACTGCACTTACAAGCTTAAGTAAATATAAGTAGTTGAGCTTAATGAGTATTAATGAGTATTAAGTAAATATGAGTAGTTGAGATAGAGAGGAAGAAAAAAGTTTAACTTTTACTTTAACCTTTTATTTCATGGAGAGTTCAAAATAGAGTATTTCAAATTTCATGTCATGCTACTTTAATTCATGACTTAGACAGATGTCCTGGTGTCATGTTTTGAGGGCCAAAAAACCTGGATAAATGGTAACTGTATGCTAAGCTTTATTTGGAAGTAAAAATAGTTTTTATAGCTGTAGCCCTTTCTGCACTTGGGGAACAATTTTGCAAATAATGGAATAAATTAGGATAAATTAGATTGGAGGGGACCTCTTGAGCTCACCTGATCCAAACCAGTGCTTGAAGCAGTTAGGTCAAAGTTACATCAGGTTGTTTATCACCTTATTAATAATTTAAGTGAGTGTTTTCAAGGATGGAGATTGTACACTCTCTTACACCTATCTGCATTACAAAGAATTTTATTTTTGATCACTGGGAATCAGTATTTTAGGTGAACAATTACAATGGGAATGTAAAATACAAAGGAAAATTTTAAAGCAAACATTTCACTTTAGTTTACATCCATATATTGTGTGTATATATATCCATATATTATCTAAAATAGTAACAGTCCACAGATATTTCTTTTGAATTATAGTAGAAGTCCTGATGATTATAATTTCTAAATGCATGTAGTCTTGGTTAATTAAAAACAAACAACTTTTAAAAATCAGTATAAAGATTACAGAGATGGACTATAGAAAGTACATGTTGTACACTTACAATTTTTGTTTAAGCTAATAATAATAAACTAATTAAAATTTATCTGTAAAAAGTAAATAGGAAAAATATTTTTAACTGTCATTGTTCAGCTTATTTTTTTCTTTTTTTTCCAGGCAAAAAATCAGAGGGAAATAGTAAGTATTAGATATCTAATACCTTGGTGTAATTTTTAAATGAGTGCAGTAAAAATTAGCTCAGAATATTTTACATGACATAAGTTTGGGGCTTAAGTTACAGATTTAGCTAATGTTTAAAGACTACTTCAAAATGAGTAATTTTGGTTGCATTGATGATATCATAACCTAGGAACATCTGTGGATCTGCACATAAATTGTCTTTTGTGTAGGTTTTAGGAGTAGAATGGAAGTTTTATATCTTGACTGTGTGGGCGAGGAATTTTTAAATAATAGTAACAACCACGTAATGGAATTACTTAAATCAGCATGCTTTCAAGAGTACCTGCTATTTTAGCTGTAAAGAAACTAGAAAGTATAAACTTGTGCTTTGGATTAGTATTTTTGTATCTTTATAAAGTAGTGTTTAGATATTTATGGACAGTTTGTTCTGACATCACACTGGAGTTTATTTTTTCATGAACTGCTGTCTCTCAGTTCACTTTTTGGACCATGAGAGAGAACCCATTTGCTCCCAGTTGAATTTGTACATGCAAACATTATTTACATTTTTAAATGTGCAATTAGAGAAAATACTGCTTCTAGTAGATTTAGAATAATAGTGTAACTAAACCTCAGTTATGGAAGAACCCTAACAAAACCAAGGAAGAATGGGTGTTGGACTGTAATAGTGCTTTAAAACTTGCAAAAGAGGATTTTTAATATTTGCTATTCTGAGGTTGTTGGATTTGAATAGCCAATTCTTGTGCTCAGATGTAAGTACAGTTGTCAATTCCAGGACCTGCACTACATTCCTGAATTGATTTGCTTTACTGTTTGAACAGTCTAAATTGTGTCTTTGTTTCAGAGTCTTCTGGTTCTGGCCATCATTAAAGATCTCTTCTCTTCTTGAAATATGAATTTGGTGGTTCATCATCTCTACTGCAGATGAAGCAAGTTACAACCATAGGGAAATTAAAGCTAGAACTGTACCTGATCCATCTGCTGTAATTGGAAAAACAATAAATCCATTGACCAAAAAGTAATTAAAGATGTTGAACAATATATGCTGGACTGCAGTGTTAACTTAATTTTTAGAATAAGCTTCTATAGTTCTTCTAAGTACCATGTTAAACTTTTTCAACAGTACTTTAAAAGGGACCAAATCTTTATAACTAAACTTCTTAATAGAATTAGATTCCTTTTTCCCCCAATAGTAGCTTTTTTGGCTATTTACATTTGAAATGTCATTTAATAGGATGCCAAGTATGAGGACTTAATTCCTAGCTTTTTGTCAACTTGTGGTGCAGTAATCAAGGGTACCAAAAATTATATTATAAACCTTACATTTTTTAAAGAGTTCTTAGTTCTGCAAGACTTGAAACCAAAAGTTTTATTTATAAAAACACCATGGAAAACATTTGCAAAAATTTTTTTTTTTACATGCATTATTCACAATTATATTTTTTTGTTCTTCATGTTCAGTACAGCTAAGGAATTATTCTGAAAGGCTTTTTCTTTAGTCACAAATTTTGCAAAGGAATAAGTAATAACATACCCATATTGTATAAGAAAATGATATTACATGGACTTTTATTTTCCATTGGAGCTTACAAAAATATCAACATTTAAAGGGAATAATGAAATCATGCAGTGGCAGCACTTGGTATGAGCACAAACATTTACCTGACTTCAAAGAGTTTTCCTTTTTCCTGAAAATGTAGCAGTAATACATGTATTATTAGGATGGGTCATTAGTGGTTTTTGCAGATAGCTGCCATAAAGCTCTCCACAGCAAGTATATTTTGGCGACTGTAGGAACATATGCTATCTTAGGAAAATCAGTGTTCAGAACTCTACATACTGAATTCTGCACCAAGGATACAAAGTGTGTAAAACCAAAACTAGACTTCATGTCATGTTTTGTTTAAATTTAGCCTAATCTGCCTTTGAGAAGATTAAAAGGCTTTAGTCATTTTAATGACTTAATGCTTACGTACATCTTTTTAACTATTTCATTGAAACATCTTAAATCTTTCAGCTTGATTAAAGTTTTGCTTTTCAATCTCCTGAATGCAGTATCTGGCCATAGCTTAAATGTTTTGTATTTGAACATTGAGGAACTTGATAATCTTACCTGTTGATGGTAAACATTCCAAACACTGTTGCCTTTGATTTCTTCAAAATTTATGCTTAATAGCTGTACCTACTGAATAGAGTAAAATTACCAGTCATACTTTTCTGAAAGCTTTACTGAAGGCAAGTATAGCATCACTGAATTTGAAAAGGTGACATCTGTCTTTCATGTATTTTTGCCATTTGTTCCACCTTCCACAGTCTTCTTCGTTGCACCTTTCCTTGATATGTTTTAGCTGATTCTTCTAATAATTTCCATATGGGTTTTTCTGTTTCCTCACCACAGAAGAATGAATGAGAAATCAGAAGAACTCACTGCTTGATTTTTTACATAAAATCAAAAGCATCTGAAAGAAGGGAATAGAGAATAAAAACTAGAAGAAAATGGAACTTTAATGAACAGATATTAGGCCAGTGGTAATTACAGGGTGAGTCAGTTGTGGTATACTTAATAAGCAGTTCAGATTGAAAATTTATGCCAAGTAAGGAGCTGTAAGAGCATTTGTAATGCAAATTTATGATCACTAAGTTGTAGTTCCTAAGATACCACACATACTTCAAATGACCTGCTTTAGCAATTTTCAATTACAGAGGTCAGGCAAACAGACCAGGAAAAAAACATTAATCACTGCAGGATTTGCTTCACCTTACCCAGACCATTGGCACTGAGGTACATCATCATGCTGTTCTGATCTCCTGGGTTGGAAGGCAACAGAGCTTCTTGCTGACCTGCTCTTGGAGCACACTTAACTGCACTTCTAGGTAAACTTAACCTATTTCAAGTCTTAACACTTTCTATCTGACTTGCTTGATTTTCTAGTAGGGAAAGAAAGTACATATAGGCAGCAGTGTGTGGGTTATAAAAATGACAGTTTTTACTGAAACAATGCCATATGCAACTGGTTCTTCATTGGTGTTTCTCAGCCAGGAATTTCTATGAAGGCTACAGAATATTCCCTCCTTTGGGATCCTTAACACAAATATCTACACAAGATGGGGGAAGTAAGACTGGTGTTTATGTTTAAATAGATGTTTTTGTTTTGCTTTTTTTGCTTATAGCATACAGAAGAAGGAAATTCAGTCAGTGGCTTGACTCAAAAGCAGAAATCAACACACCCATAACATGTAACACCTGTAGTACTCTCTATACTTCCTGCTCCTCTATGGTGAAGTAATGTAAAACACAATAGAGGAAAGCAAACTGAGGCATTGTAAGAGCCATTTCATTTATACAGTGAGGTGTGGAAAGAATAATCAATTTTCATTGCACCACTAGCACCTGGAGCATAGCCCTAGGTAGATAAACATTTCAAGGAGTACCACCCTTGAAGTGAATACTCTTATTTTAGAACCTGTGCCTTTTTTCTTTTTTAGTAATTTAGCTAAGATGATTTCTAAAGCTAACTTAAAAAGATTTTCTTGTTCTAGGTA
Organism: Lanius collurio; assembly: GCA_020086605.1. NCBI lineage: Eukaryota > Metazoa > Chordata > Aves > Passeriformes > Laniidae > Lanius > Lanius collurio. The sequence goes on from JACBWW010000004.1 coordinate 4,602,600, forward strand.
GGTGTCTATACAGACAATATGCAGCTCCTGAACAGACCCATTTTCTATGCAAATAACTATGTAAGATCAGGACTTTAATCCATGGATGTAATATTCATCATGATTCACAACTAAACACTGGTGAGGGATATGCTTACTGCACATTGATGGATCATGTTGCTTCCATTTAGCTGCTGCCTCTTTATATTGCTGACATTTCTAAAACAGGATTACATTTAAAGTTTATGTAGTGTAATAGTTAAGCAACTGCATTTTTAATCTGTTGCCTGTGACAAGGCATCAGGAATGACAAAACCTGTTTACTGCCTTTACCATGTTAGTGGAACAACAAACATCTTTAGGGATTGAAGAACCTCATATCCAATTACTGTAGCACCCTCTTGACTAAGTTTTGTTGTGGCACAGGTAATTGATTCTTTTTCTACTCAATACAGAACATGAAAGCTCAGCAGTAGGAAACTGTATTAATAATGACAATGCTAATGCAAGATGTCTCTTTACAAGTACTTCTGTATTTGCCCCTCCATGCTGGGTCTTACTTACAACTGGGATTTCTCATTTTGGAGCATGGGGATTTCTCAAACATTTCAAGTGCTGTCCTACAATTAGGAATCTCAGAGTTTCTCCTGCATGCTAATAAAGTATAATACTCTACAGGTGCAGCAAAATACAGTCAGAGCCAAGGAAACATTAGTCACAAGGCCCAAACTACTTAACCTCCTTAATGGCTAACTTGGAAAAAAACCAAATGTGTATTCATGTTAATTGGGAGGATGAGTAAAGCTGCAGGAAATGATCCAAAGTAACTAAAACAGCTGAACTAGTCTTCTGTTTATCTGAATCATGATAGCAATCCACTGTTTGTAGTACAAATGCCAATACAGAGCTGGTATGTGCATGCTTCTTGTACTTTGAGTCCCTAAGGAAGGAACAGTATCAGGTGCTTGTTAGACACAGGTGATTGTGTGTGACATCACCACCAGCTGCCTGAAATGAAATGGAGGAAATCAATGTGGGAAACCTCTGTTGTTTCATTCATGGAAATCTGTAATGTTACTAGGAAGAAAAGAACAGTAAGATGGAGATTCCCCGAGGCATTAAATATGTGAGTTAACAATTCATTAAATGGAGGAACAAGAAGTGACAAGATAGTGTTTGAATGGCAAACTCTTCAAACTGTAATTCTGTGACCTTTAGGAACTAACATTTAGCAGCTAACATTTTAAAGAACATAAAGCCACATGGCTGATTTGGTAATTTATTAAAAACTCGTAAATAAGACAGTCTTGTGTAGTCTACTCCACTGCTGCAGGCAAAGTACTTGGAAACAGTTACTCTCTCCTTACTCAAAATGAACTGACCACCACAAGAATGGATGATTTGGATGTTTTAATTAAAATCTGCTAAGGGTGTTATGATGTGTTTAGTTGTGGTTTAACAATATGAGTACTGTGGCAGCTGCACCAGCTTGTAGAGTTTGCACTCTCACCACAGTGCCTTGTTCCTCACAGTTGTGCTACTACAACTATTTGTGAATCAGATCAGGTGATTTTTCATAATTTTATGGGGTTTTTCCCCCTCTAAAGTAACAAAACAAGCACTTGTTGGGGCTTTTTTTTTCCAATTTTTAATTTGGACCCATCAGATTCTGTTTACAGCAAAGCTGCTTTATAACTAGATAAACAGTTTGGGGGAGGGAGGGGTGTTTGCAGAAAAAGGGCAGAAGAATCAGAATTTGTATCTTTGCATTCACTCAGCCAAGTCCCTAAGTCCCTGTGTCCCTCGTAGTAAGGCAATACAAGTTTCCTCCTCATCCTCAGCTACGCACATGATCAAAGCACTGTCCCTCCTGCAAGAACTGTCATCAGCATCAACAGTGGGAGCAATAAAAAGAATGCAGAACTCCACCCTGTATACAAATCAGGAATGACAGCTTGTGCTCCAGCAAAGGCAGAGCCTTGCTTCCTTCCTCTGGGACAGCACATGCTTTCTGGAGTTTGTACTATCACTTAATTAATTGGGACAAATGAACAAATAAATAGGGAACAGGGAGAGCCACTGGATAACGATATCCTAATGCTCAATACTAGCAGGAAGAATACTTTTACTTACAAAGGATAAACTTGGTAGTGGTTCATCAAATTACATTGCTGGTTGTCATCAAATGAAAATATGCTTAATTATTATGACCTTCTAAAGGATCTCAAAGGAATGTTTTTCAATTGATACAACCTTTAACTTTTATATCCATATCATGACAGTACCTTCAGTGATCGGCTGGGAGAGACAATAGAGATTTCTTCAGAGCTAATGAAGTGTGTTTGCTAGGAAATGATAATGGGGATTATGTGGGTGGTAGAACTAAGAGCAGTATACTGAATGAATCCCATCTGTGGTGACTGCTGCCTACACAGATTTTTTTTCTGCAGTATTAGTTGTAGTCTTCATTTCTTGTTTTAACCTGTTTGTGCTTAGCATGCTTTTGATAATATTAAGAATTGCTGCAATTAAGGGGGAATTCTTTAGGTATGAAGTAGAAACTGTTGTGAGATATTTCATATGGAATGCTATGTAAACAAGCAAAATGGCAACTAAACTGAAAAGAAGCAGAGTAGTAGAGGAGGAAAAAGGAGGTATTAATAAAGTGTGAACAGCCATTTGATAGAGGACCAAGAATACAGGGAGGGATACCTTTTTTGGGGGAGGTCTAACCAAAAGCACTTCCACTTTTATAATTAACTCTTTTGTTTATTTTGATATACATGTCTCAAGTTATGCTTTTTTTCAGCACTGTTACTGACTCTTTACTCTTGATGCTTCAGGTATACCTTTTAATTTAGTGCAGTTGTACAGAGAAATAGTCTTGTTTAAATTCTCTTATACCTGACATTACAATTCTCTGCTTATACTCCTGATGTATTCCACATATCATATACAGCTTGAAAAGAATTTTTTTTTGGTCTCAGGATCTCTAGACACTTCTTTGAAATAATTAGCTAAAATTTAAATTCTGCTTTTTTTTCAGTAAGCTAAGGATTTGAGTCATACCAATTTTACCAATTAGTAAAAGACCTGACTCTTGGGTTGAGTAAACACTGAGACATAACACTGTTCAGCATACTTTGATTTGGGTAATTCCTTTGAAATTAGAAACTAGGAAAGGAATCTTGCAAAAAATATTTTTACTTTGCTTTCAAATTATGTATTCTTATTAATGCTAGCTGTCACACCTCTTCTTAAATTAAGGCTAGTAAGTTAAACATGTACTCAGGTCTTTCTAGAAGGAAGAAAGATAGAAGGCAAGAAAAAAAATGTTTCCCATAGGAAATGGAAGAAATAGAAAAAAGGTTCCAGTACCTTGTGCTGCAGCTTGTCCATTTACAGAATAGAAATACTGGTTTTGAATTTGAGACATAAGCAGTAGACAAACCTTTAAAGTAGCATCTAATCATCCCTCAGCAAGTAGGTTATTATTGGGTGTACTCCTCCGTGATGAACACACTCCTTTCCAGCCTTTTAAATATTCTCAGGTTCAGCTGCATATAATGGTGTCTTCTTTGAATAAGTCAACCTGAAATAGATTCTAAACACATACCAGTGATACATTTTCTACTGCCACTATTTCTAGAGCTTTTCACTGAATCATTTTCAGTAAGGTTCCATCAATGCCCTACACAATTCATCTGCCTCTACTGTTGACATTCTTCTGTTTATATAGCTAAGAATTATAGTAAATCTTGTGGTAGGATCACAGTAGTAAAGAAAAGAATTATTCAGAAATGTACTTCTGGAAGATTACAAAACAGGGCACTTGGAGACAGAATCAACTTGTCCCATTAATGTTCCCTGGACTAGAACATTGATGCTTTATTTGGAAAAGAAATATTTACAGAAACAGAAGGGATAACCTTAAGCATCAATAAGGTACAAACCCATTATTTTCATAACATGCAAAAAACATCATTGCAAATGTTAGATTACATCTGCTGGTCAGATTACCTGAGTGCAGATGTTCTTCTATTAAAATGCATTACTAAAATAGTGTTTGTGACTGAAAAACTTGCATTCACAATAAATTGTATACACCTGTATGGAAGAAGACATCCATGCTCTGACAATTTTTGGTAATTGGTAAAAAGCCCAAAAAGTGACAATTTAAGGTGGTGTTTTTACATATACCCATATCTATATATATAGCTTTAATTATATAGGTATATATGTGAGAGAGTGCAGAAATGTTTTCCATAGAGATGTATGTTAAATCAGAACCTGTTTCACATCTGCAATGGCATTTTATTTAAACATATTCAATAGTCTGTACTGTATTTCCGGAGGAGACTTACCTTGTGTATTCTGAGCTGTAAAATCTGTGATGAGTACGTACACAAAAAAACAGGTAAAGAATGTTATTTCCAGTAGTGTAGTCTTAACAATGTAGTTGTTTAAATACTAAGTATAAACAGATTAGGGTTTTTTTTAAATACACATTTAATTTGGTTTATAATTTTTTTCTCCCGCTCTACATGAGCATTCTTCTTCTCAGAGGCATGTTTTCCTCTCTAAGCCTCCTTTGCACATGACTTTGTCACTAATTGCTAGGAAATACCTTTCAGTATATCCCAGACTTCAGAACTGAGCAGAAGACTTTCCCAGTCTCCCCTTCCAAGCTGCAATCCTTCACCCATTACTAGGTACAACAGCAGGAAGCATGAGCTTCATTACATGATACCCTTTCGTGTTTGTTCTTACTAGATCTATTTACCTCAAGAAAGGTAATTAAGAAAAGGACACATTCCTGTAGGAGATGTACATTTCCGATCAGGAATTACTCAGTTTGAATACTGCAGTAATACAAATCAAATATGAAAACAAACCTGCATCTGATACAGCAGTAAGCATAAGAAAAGAAAGGAGACTGGTTTCAATTACATTAAATAAGTAGTTGGCCATCTAAAACAAGGGAATGATGTGGTTAATAGAGAAGTCAAAGACTAACCACCCACCATTTTTGCAACTTGAGGGAAAATCTAATCATATATCACAGAATTCTGCATGAGGCTTTTAGCTGAAAGTATTTAAGATCACTTCATACAGAAATTCTTTAAAGCACTTAAGTACTTAACTCACTGAGTCATGGGTGAGATACACGAGAACAATTTTAGTCTTACAGTAACAAATTAAATAGCTGGACTCAAAACATGACCCATTGTTTTTCCCCTCATATTAACCAAGTGGTACACTCAAAACACAGTAGCACATAAATAAAAGTGGAATAATGAGTAAAGGATTGACTGTCCCCTTCCTAATTAATGTTTCAACTAATGACCTATCTGGCTCATCTCAGATACTTGCACTCATCATAGGCATATTGAAAATTTTAAAAAGGATTTTTATAAAGAGAGCCCAAATGGCTAAAAAGCCTAAGAGTACAACCAGAGAGAACCTCTCCCAGGATATTAAAGTTTTTGTTTTCTTCACCTCTTTGCATATAGTTAATGGCTTCCTTGTTACAGGGGAGCAGATCAAGATTGTCCATCTCTTAAGGTGATGGCATGTCATCTGTCTTACAGGACTGTATCTTCTGTAGCCACAATATAAAACAATACCTTTTAGTGTAATTTTACAAGAGTGGATAGCAACACAGTCCCAATGAGACCACAGCGTTTTCCACTAAGAACATGCTTTTGCATCATGTGCATTGGATTAAGTGCACAATTTCTGTTATTGTTTAAAGAAATTATCTCTAATCCACCAAATGCAGGGCTGGAACACATGACATACCAGGCACCCAGATCCCAGGAAGTGCACACAGCTATGCTACACACACATAATGCTTTACTCCTGCTTTAATTGTAACTTCTCAGAATGCTGGACTATGGAAACTTCAGATCATGAGTCACCTAGTCGAGCATACATTACTTTAGAATATTACAAGGCAGTGATGAAAAAGTATCTTTCTCCTGTTCACGTGTCTTAAATACTGTATAACAAACAGACATCAAAGTGTTTCCTTTAGGTTATTATTTGTAGTTTATTTATCTCTGAACAGGTTTGGTGGGGTTTGAAGTGCATTGACTGTATGTGAATTCAAGCATGGCAGCATATGACTATTGTTCATTATGAACACTTCATTGCTTTGGAAGTCAGCTTGATTTTGGAATGAAAGGCTACTTAAGGCCACAGTAAAAAATTAATATACCTTTCCTTTAAATATACACTCTTATTTTACACATATTTCACTAAAGATTTTAGGCTCCTGGTGTGAAACTCCCCTTCAAACTTTAGGTCTTTTTGTTTGTATCACCTGTCACACAGCACTGCACTGTAGCCACCACATTAACTGCCTGGCAAGTTAGAAGTACTTCTGTCATTCAGCTTCTTAAATTGCTTACCTAGTCAGAGCCTGTTCCTCCTGCACTACAGCAAATGCAAAATACAATTTTTGAAAGGAGAGTTGTATTCTGTAATAAAGTAATCCACTCATTCATTTAGCAAAGAGACATCATTTTCTTTTAATACACACACACAACCCCAGTGCTCCTACCCATACTCACTTTTAGAAATTTTATTCTGCCAGTTGTGAGGGAACCCATCTGAACTGTAGCCATCAAAAAGTCTGCTCCCTAATTAGAGCTAGCCATCCAGGCTCCATCTTAAATCAATACAGAGATAGGCACCTTCAAAGACCAAGAGATTTAGATAGCGGGATGAGTATCTGACATGAATGAATTACCTGCAAAACTGCCTCTCTCCCCTCCTCATCCCTGTTTATCTGTAGAAGCAGCCTCAATGACTGATTGAAATGACACACCTAACTCCTACATTAGTAAAGTTGGATAAGATGGATCCCACCCTAAATGTTTGACCTCTGACACTGTTGCTGGCTATAAATAGCAGTATCTGTTATTTAAAATAATACCACATAAAAAGTGTTACATTAATTCAAAATTATTTTCCTGTGACACCTCCAAAGCATGAAAACATTTTCCTATGCTCTAGAAAAGCATCTTAACAAGGGAATGCAAAACTGGAGAACACTTGAATCTCAGAAGGTAGGAAAACTCATTTTCCTCCTTTTGTCTATGCATAGAAAAGAAATAGGAGAGATTCAGACATACTAGTTTTTAAAATTTCATTTGAAAATCTCACTAGAAGATACTTAGAAAACACAAGTAGGATTTGGAATTTCAGCAGGAGTGCTCCTGAAAATGCTCTCTCATCTGTATCTTTGGGAAGCTCTGCTTGTCCTAAGAATAATAATGATCAAGTAAGAGGCCTGGCAATTTATTAACAGCAGTTAAAACCCCCTTTTCCAAGAAACCTAGGTTAAATACATGCCATGTTTTGGTCATTTTTCTCTGTGTTCCCATAAAGTCCAAGTGTTTTAACAAAGCACTAAATGACAGTTTATGCATTTCGGTAAAATTTCAGTTTCTTGATAAATAAGACTTCTGCACATATCAAAACCTCACCATACCATGACCAATAAGCACTAATTGTTTATTTTTTTAATATACTGTTAGTTGAATAAATGTCTGTTAAGCTGTAGTGGTTTCATTTTGTAAAGTTAAATAGAATTGCTGGGGTTTTTTAAGAACCAAGAGGAGAATAAAAGATATTTGTATAACATGTTTCAATACTTAACCAAAAAATAAGCACAAACCCTTTCCTTTAGAAAGAGGTAAACAGAATTAGAACACCTTTCACAAAGGAAGTGGATTTGGAAGCAAGTAATTTCAGTTTAGTACCTCTGGCTTTATCTGCTCCCATAACCAAATTGTCTTCCCTTATCTTCTTAAGCATTCCCCAAGTCCTGACTGCTTTCATGCAACCTCAGTTATCCAAGAAAGGCAACTAAAATGTAGATCTCACTGGTCCCTTGGGCCAAGCACCATAATTTCAACAAAAGTAGACCAGGCATTTGGTATGGAAATGCATGGGCAATGGGGAAAGAAAATCTCCATTATGATAAGTGACCATTTTTCTGCCACAGTAAAGAGATTTCTGGTTATAAATTGGAATAAAAAATTTTTATAAAGGCTGCTTTTTCTCTTGACTGCTAAGAGAGTGGTTCTCAAAAAGATTTTTCTGTGGGAGAAGTGTTAAATAATTTCCCATGCTGCAGGTAGAATTTTAAGTCTTATACTTGGTAAATATTGGTTAGTATTTTTTTTTCTTTCCTTATTTCTATAGGAAAATGGAGATGGGAAGACATGAGGCAAGTGGTGTTTTCAAGGGAAGCAGAAATAGGAGTAGGAGCAGACTTGCATATAAAGTACATACTCTACCTTTTGAAGACATTTCCTCCTAGCCTTCAGTATCCAGTCTGTCTGGTTGCTGCACTGGCTGAACCTTCATCTGCCAAAAGCAACACAATGTCAACAAACTTTTATACTACAGGCCATTGTTCCAACAAAGGAGTTGCGTGGAGGAGTGTCTGCATCCCCAGCAATTGTCTACATCATATTCTTCCACTTTTCATTTTGTAGGCATTCCTGCTGTTGCAGTGGAAAAGTAATGGTGGGATAATATTTACAGTATTTTTATTATTATTATTGTTATTATTATTATTCACTGAATACAGGAAAAAGTCAGCTATAAAGTATACCTGAAAAAAAGAAAAAAACAGACCATCATTCAAGAATTGCTGGCAATGAAAATTAACCTGGTGAATTAGAAAGAATAATTTTTATAGAACAAGTGTGACAAAAAGTGCACAATTCCCTTGTTAAAATTAGAATTTTTGAATTTCTAGTTTGTTAAAGTTAAAATTAGTATAAGGAGTAAGTTTCTACTCACTGTCACTATTTTGTTGATTAAGGTTCAATGGGAATTTGATGAAGATAAATTACTCCCCCCTATTTTTTAAGATAGATTGACAATGAGCATTTTAGATCCTGTTTTATTCAGGTCAGCCTAGTTCCAGGGTTAATATTCTTCTGAGTACATCTGGGAGTTCTCTGTGGGGTTTGAAGCATCATAGTCTAACCTATTTCCAAAGCTCCATGTGTGAGGTGGAATCACAGTTTTCTAGAACCTGAGGATGATATTACTGTGATTGCCAGCAAGTAGCACTCCAATTAGTACTTGCAAAATAATGTTAAACTGGCAAAGTACTATCTTGTGATGCTAATACATTTTCCTTGTAGGACCACTTCAATAAAAGACCTGTCACAAAGCTTACACCAGAGCCTGCAAATGCACTGAGAAGGATACACAGTGAAATCTCAAGCATGTATATATTAAGATAATTTACACAATTATCTGTTACAGAATCTTACATGAATAGCTTATGCTTACCATACAGGATCATACATTGAGATTATTATGCTATTATCACTTACCCTGAAAGACTTACACAAACATTATCTAAGCTCCTCAAAAACGTGCCAAGTTAACATTTTTTCCACTCCTAGCTGAGATCTGTCACGGTGTTCTGCAAATAAAGTAAAGACTGGAAACCAGCCATTTTCAGAAACAGTTGGAGCACTGAGTAGGTCCATGTATGCTGTAGATTAGGATTTAAGACTCACAGCAATATGAAATTTGTCTACATTGCATGTGTTGCAGTACTAACATATGGTGATGTTTTGACTTCTAGATGAGCTTGGCTTCTTCCAAGCTGTTAACTTTCATCTTGCTGTTGTAACTCTACAGAATGAGACCAGAAAATGAAGGAAACTGAACCTTACTTTCAAACACGAGACCAGATCTCATGAGTCTGACATCAGGACAAAAATACCTTCCCCTCCTGCTGCTAAGCAGAGTTTTGTACATCAGACAGATTTCACGAGGAAGGAACGGTGGAGGGAAGGTGACGCTAAACATGACGCTATCCAAGGTGTATTTCGTTACACCAAGAACAAGCCGTTGGGAAGCGACCTCAGCTCAGGGGCACGGGAGACCACCGAGCCCCGTGCTTACCGCCCACCTGTCCCCGCACGCCCACCGGGTCGCGGGCAGCTACAGCGGCGGGGTCGGGCCGGGCGGAGCCTCCTCGCATTCCCCGCATTCCGGGGGTTGAGAGCGCCCGAGGCCGCTGCCCCTTCCTCCACCGCCCGGGCCCGGCGGCAATCGGCCCTGGGCAGCCCGCCCAGAGGAGGCGGGGCCCGGCCCGGGGGCAGAGCGCCGGGAGGAGGAGGAGGCCGGGATAGGGAAGAACCGGCGGGGCGAGCTTCAGGCTCAGCACGGCGCTGGGGGAGCGAGAGGGTCTCAGCGGGGACGGGAGCCGGGTGTGGGGACGGGAGCCGGGGACGGGAGCCCGGTGCGAGTCCCGGCCCGCATTCCCGGCCTGGCCCGGCTGTCACGTGCGGCCCCGGAGCGCCTCCCCGCGCGGCCCCGCCCCGGCAAGGAGGCGGTGGCGGGGGTTAACCCGTGGCGGGGCGGCGCGGGCGGAGCGGAGCAGAGCAGGAAGCGCCCGGGGAGGGAGGCGGGAGAGGCGGCCGTGCTCCGGAGGAGGAGGAAGGGGGTTGGGAGCCCGGCCGCCGTCGCCGCCTTCGCCTCTTCCTTCCGCCCGCTGCGCGGAGCGAGGCGCGCGGGAGGCACCTGTCACAGCCGCCAGGGCGAGCGCGGCGTCCTCCGCGGTGAGAGGCGGCGGCGGCGGCAGGAGAGGCCCGGCACGGCTCGGCGGGCCCGGCGCGGGGAAGGCTGCGGAGATGATGCCGGTGAGTGAGAACGGCGAGAGTTCGCATCGTCGCTCCCTGGCCTGGCGCCGCGCTGCCGGGCGCTGGGACGCCTCGCGTTTTCCTGCGGGGCTGCCGGCGGCGGATGGAGTGCGCGGCGCCGCCGTCATCCCTGGTGGAGCCCCGGCCAGCCGGGGCAGAGGGCTGCGAGGCTGCGGAGACGCCGGCGGGCTCCGCGCCGGGGGTGGGGCCGCGGGTCAGCGCCGTCCCTGGCTGTGGGGGGGCACGACCTGCCCCCGCCCGTGCACCCGCGGGGGCTGCACCGGCCGTGACAGGTCGGGGGCTGCGTCCCCCGGGGTCGCTGCCGGCCGCCGAGGCCCGCCGTGAGGCGTGGGGGGTGCGCTGTGTTTGGGTGAGTGGGTGTACGGGGGTTGTGTCTGTTTGTTTGGGGGTTTTCCACCCAAACCCCGATCGCTTGGCGCCCGGGTGCGGGGAAGGGCTGAACCGTCCCGGGGCAGGCGGCTCCGGCCCTCCTGCCGGGGTCAAGCGAGCGCAGGCGGCAGCTCCGTGTCAGCCTGGCTCCCTCCTCGGTTCCTGTAACCGCTTTTGTGAAGCCGTCGCTTATTTATCGAAGACAAACCCTTTCATTTTCCCACAAACAACCTTGATTGTCTTCTGTGACAGAATGCCTGTCCGTTTCCTGCCCCTCGCTTCCCTCCCTTGTCGCTGTGAGCTGATGCAGTGGTCAGAAGAGAGTTGTTCCTGATGACTGTTCGTTTTATGACAAGATCCTCTGGGACGGAGTAATAAACAATCACATTTCTTTTGTTGATTTCTTTCAAACTCTATTTGATCTCAAATGTGGTTTTATGAGATAGTCCCTTATATGGAGTGTCTCCCATGTTTTCTCAAATTCCAGTAGAAATTAGGTTTTTATTTCCAGTTCCTCTGCAGTGTTTGCAGCCAAAGCACTGCAGCAGAATGTTTCCCTGTGAGAACATTAAAGACATCTTTTAAAAAATTTTATTGCTCTAAATTTGTTTCATGACTGAGAGGAGAATATAAATAGCTTAAACCGTGTGTAAAATTTCAGATTGAAGAGTGCAGGTAATGTGTGAAAGCCAGGTATTATGACAAGCTTTTTAATATCAGGTGCGCTTTAACTTCCAGCTGCTGGGTGCCAAAATACTCTTATTGATACTGATGAGAATTGCAGTGCACTGGGCGCATTAGAAACCAGCAACAAAGTTCATGGAGTTACAGACTTGTGCCAGGAACGTATGGGTGTTAGCTTGTAGAAACAAAAACAAGGTGACAGCTTCATCTTCGAACTCAACCTGGGTTATGCTTTACATTCATAAAATTCCTGTTGAAAACTCAGCATGCCAATGACATGCTAAGTCACAACAAATGCATTTGATTGCAATTACTAACCCATATGTGGATTTCAGGTTACATCATAACTTGGGTAGTGCACTGATTGACTTTTTAAAAAGTTTCTTTTTACCTACTTGAGTGTTTCTGCCAGTGTCTTGTGTTACCTTCTTGTTCAAACATGGTAGTTGTTTGTATTTATTGGAAAGTGGTTGAAGATTCAGACTTTTTTCTATGTTTTTGAAAAACACTTCAAAGCATTTTTAAATGACAGATGCATTTTAATAAAAACAAATTACCTTGCTTCAGGTAAATTAAGATTTAAGATAAATACTGCTGTTCAGGGGTAGTAATGTTGCAGATTAGAGCTTACTGAGTCCAAGTCCTAAAATAATAAATATTTTATTTTTCTAAAGACATTTTAGATGCTGTTATGGACAGTATGTCAGTCAGGAATATATATATTTAAATAAATATGTATATTTAAATGCACTCATGACAGTGCCTTTAGTCTTCCAGTTTTTTACCCCAGCTGGACTACAAGGATGAAAATACCCAACTCCCTTTACTGGACTCATCAATGTATAATATCAGAATAATGTGATCATACAACTGTAGAACTGGACCAAGTGTTTTAGGTTTTTTACTCAATATTTTGTATTCTGAGAAGGGAAAAGTTAGTGATCTAACTAACTACCTTAGAGAATTCCTTGATTTCATATTCAGGGAAGCTTCTTTTCCCCATAAACATGTTGGGCTTTTGTTTGTGGGTATTTTAGGCTTTGAGTTTTTTTATATAATTAGCAAAAGCATAAAATAGCAAGCAGAGAGATTTTAATACTGCTAGATTAACCTACTTGTTACAACAGTTTATCACCATAGTTTTGCATCAACAAATAAAACCTAAGTGTCAACAAACTTTTATAGTTTCTTAAAATTCACATTTATTAGACTTGAAGTAATTGATCTGGGCCATTTTTGAATTGGTAATTTTTTTGGCATTTTGTACAACCATTTTTAAGAGTGAAGTAGTATCTCATGTCCCTGTTTCTCTCCTTTTATGTGTGTTGTAATTTTGTTTTTTCTCCCTTCATATGGGGAATAGTGTTACTTCTCAGAGGTTTTTATCATTTACAGTTTCTTTTGTGAGTGGCATACTTACCATTGTGTTCTTCAGCATCCTTTTCTTACAAGGATTTTGTTCATTATCCTTTTTCATTTTGTTTGCTCTGTTCTGAAAAATACAGAATAACTATATTGGTTCTGAACACAGTAGGGCTTGAGGAAGAATTAATGATTTAGACTACACTTTTCTCACCTGTGGTTTTTTTTTTTTCCCCCTTTGCTTTGCTGACAAGAGATGTCAATTGTAAACCCTTCCATTGCCTTCAGGACAGTAAGGGCTATGTGTGCAATGAGCTTATGATGCTACACTGAATATCACCTCTGCTAAGTGTCTCTATATTCAAGGCATACTTATAGGAATATTTTTCACTGAAAAATAAAGGTTAGTGTTTCTTGCATTCTTGGAATAAAGTGTGCAAACCTGTAACTATGTGGTATCCTTTCAAAGAGGAAATCTTTTGGATTAAAACAACCACAGTTGTATTTATTTGCAAAAATGCTGTGGATATAGTTCCTTTTTCAGCCATATCATCTATAACATGATTGGAGGAGTGTAGTTATGTATATTTTTGTCTATTTGCCCCAGTAGAGACATTTTTTTGTGTCATACTTTAAAGTTTGTGTTTGAAAGAGTGTTGGAAACTTTTCCTTAAATAAGGCAATTAATGCTTTTTCTTCTAGGATGGTAGCTCCAGAATTACCTCTTCTGTCAAGTATTAGCATTTTCCTTGGACACAAGTGTACACACAAGAAAAAAGTCACTTACAAGGAGCACTGTTTTCCCACTTACAAAGAATAAGGAACTGATCTATTGGAGCAGTGTGTAACACTGCCCTTTTTTGCCTTAATTTTGGGTATAATTCTTTGAGAGTGTGTGAGGTAACACCACACAAAAGGCACAGAACTGTGTAGAGCCTGTACACCATCAGTAAAGTGATAAGACAAGTGATGGTGGGTACTGTGTAAGAAATTGTGATGGGTTGAACCTTTTAGGAGAAATAGATGGTATTGCATGTTCTCTTAGCAGAGCTTTTCTGATTTTGCCTTTAACTTCTGAATATCAGTGAGGTTGCAGTTGTCATTCCTCCATCTAGGAGAAACCTTACAGGACTGTGGATGAGACTTAGAGCTGCTGGACACATCTGTGTGTTTAGGATCAGGTAGTTGGGATGGTTGTTTCATAAAGGGAGAGTGAGAAGTTTAGAGAGTGTTTAGTGGGTTTATTTTTTTTTCCTAGTTAATTTTGTGGGACACTGCAAATCTTCTCTGAAGATGCCCATGACAGATGCATAATTTATGTTTGATTAGACAATTTATATATAAGCTCCTGACCTATGAAGATGAATAATATGACTGGTGAATTGCAAAGCAAAGATGGATATCTGCAGGAGTTATTTTTCAATTAAGCAGGTGAATTAAGAAAAAGTGGGGGGTTTGGTGGGCTTTTTGTTGTTTGGTTAGGTAATTGGGGTTTTTTTGTTTGTTAAAATGAGTATACACTTGTCCTGTGTTCAGTCTAAAACATTTCCCAAAAAGTCTAAAGTGGGCATTGTTTATTATATTGCTTATAATTTAAAACCAAAATATTCTTAAATCAGTGTCCTCTGTTCTCTTTCCCTCAGAAGGTTGCTACTGCTATAATTATTCATTGTAAAGGAAGATGTGTCATTATAATACACCTAATCTACATTATGAATTTTCATTAAACTAATATGAGCAATTTCCAGTGATACGGAGATAAAATATATTGTGATTAATTCAGAGCTGTATAGTTCTCAGCAATACTGATATCCTTGTTTGCTGAATAAATCTGAACTGACTGTAGAGAATAATTTGCAAGTTTATCAGCCATTATTAATGGAGTTATTTATTGCAACAAAGCTTAAAGGCTAATTCATGTTTTTTTGGATCATGTCACTGTTTTTTTAGGTTGAAAGAATATGGCCATTCTGTGGTAAAAATAAGTTCATCAGCTTCACATGTCAACCAAAAGTACTATTCACATACTAGCCTGATAATAGAATATTTAAATATATTTATTAGATATGTGTGGGTCTGTTGAAATGCATGAGAATTTTGAGGGAAAGGATAGTCTCTCATATGTTAACAGAGATGAGTTTGTTGTCCATTGCAGACTTCAGAGAAAGTATTTGTTTGGCAACAAAATTCCATTCTACCAGACTGATTTATCTAACAAAGCTGAGTTTGACATGAAATACATTATTTTAAAAACCTTGCTTGTTCACATACTTATGTTTAGATGCATACAGCTGTGGAACAGCCCCCATTTTGCTAAGAGTTGCCCATAGAGAGAATAAAGGCAGTGCTTTTTTGTAAAGAATTTGAAGTCTAATGCTTGGTATTAAAACCAGAGCTCGTGTTTATTATCTTTTTAAATGTCCAGGGGGGGTAGATTTTTTTTTTGTCTTTATAAACTGTAGGCATCTTAAAAAATAAAAAAAATCATTGCTGAGTATCCTGGTTTGATGCCAAGACACTGAGACTAGAGGTTTGAAGAAGGAAACGAATTATTGCCTGATTAGGGGAGTGGGGGAAAGGCATCTTGCTCCCTTTCCCTCATGACTCACAGTTGGAATTTACAAGTCTTATGTGTATGTCTAAATTAAAAGCTTATTATTACCATATATTAATTACTAGCACAAGATAGCTCAAAATACTTCACTATGATGGCAGGCCCTGGGGTAGTGACCAAGAGAAGGAGAGAGACAGAAGACCAGCAGGCAGGAGTGATGCTCCAGGAGGAATGAATTTATTAATTAATTTCCACTATATCATAGACCCCAGCAGAAGGAGATTTAAAATTTTTTTCTTAAATTGAAAAATGATAATAGGTGATCCCAAATATCTTTGAAGTCTTTCTGCATTTGTGAACAGTTTTTCCATCAGTCTTGAATCATCCTGCGTCTCATTTGTTCTTAAATTATGGTAAGATTTTTAAGTAAACAAATATTCTAAGATGTGAATTTTAACACTTCAGGATGGTACATTTTTCTGGGAGTTGGGAAATCTGCCATTATAATCTATTAAACTTGAAAACATGTAATAATCTTGAATGTGTTAGGCAATTTATCAGTGGAGTGTGCTCAATGTTCTGAGGTTCTGGAAGCAATTTTTTTATGACAGACAATAATAGAATTATATTGTGCAATAATAGATGCCATCCTTCAGGAGCAGATTTGTGTGTCAAAGGCAACAATGGTACCTGGAGGACAAAGCATAAATTCTATAATAACGCAAAGGACCAGCAAGAATATGATCTGCTTAGTGGAGGATCAAAAAATGTTTTGAACTTCCAATTTCAGTCACTTTACCTGGGGTTTAGGTCACCCTGTTATTTTTCTTAGACCATGCTTAGAAGCAAGTACACGTGCTGTATTGGAGAGCAGGTTTATCATTGTGGTGCAGTAGGATGTCGGAACAGCTGAATTCCTTTCAGGGCTGAGGTTTCACAATAGAGATGAACTGGGTTAACCATTTCCTGCAGCTCTGGAAGAGGCTGCTTCCTCTTCCTTGCTGGTCATTCCCTCCACTGAATGGGCTGCACTGTTTGTCTCAGTTAAGTGATCCAGCTCACTAAAAAAATATATAAAAATAACTGTATCCAGAGGACACTAAAGAGATTTATGTGCACATGTATATACATGTACATGTGTGTGCATGTTGCATTATGACAGTTCTCTTGTTCCTGTTGGTACAGGAGGGAGCAGGCTGTTGGGCTAAGATTGAGAACAGAGAAGGGGATGGGTGAGTGGCATCTCTCTCTTCAAGTGTTTTTGTTTATTTGGTTTAGTTTATTGTGGAGCTCTACCCCAGGCGATGTATTTTGAGCAGGTGAGTAGAACAGAGAGGTGAAGCTGAAGGTCTCTGCAGTGCAGTAATATTGTTACTTCAGAGATAAGTTACGGTTTCACCAATTTCCACATCTTTATTGCATACCCCATAACACTTTACATTTTCTCTGAAATGGGAAAAAGTAAGGGATATTGGTTTTTTGGTAAAGTATGTGGTCTTTGAGGAAATCTTGAGAAACATATAAAATTGAGACACCAAAAAAAAATGGAAAACCAATAAAACTTAACTGATAGTTGCTAGTCTGCCATAATTTCCCACTTCTTCCTTCACATTATTGCATTCCTTCTAATTTCTGCCCATTATTTCCTTATTCTCCAGATTCATAGTTTATTCTAGCCTAATTCTTTGGTAGTGCAAGTACAATTAAGATTTTTGTTTTAGTTTCCAGTTCACTGCTTTGCTTAGCAGCAGAATTCTATTTATGTGTGAAGAGTCTGTAGCTGTAAAATACTTTATTTAAGGAATTCCAACTCCAGCAGGAAGCAATTTCATCTAAACTTGCATATGTTGCAAACACTGTATTTAACCCATGTATCCTGATGTCTAAGTTTAACAAAAGGATTTCAGCATTCCCAAGGTTAAACTTTTGTTTATAAATTGAGAATGGGGGAGGAAACTGAGGCTTCAGTTTTGTGTAGGTGAAATGGATGTAACTGCAGGGGTTGCTGAAGTCCTGCATCCCTGCTGCCCCCTCTCTTGTATTGGCTCTCTCTGGTATTTGTCTGTTTCTGTGCTGAGCTGTTTGCAAACTCAGCAGGAAGTTGTTTGCCCTTACTTTTTTTTTTATTCCTTTGTTTCTTTTTTTTTTCCCCCCAGGATACTTCTCTGCCAGCTGAGTGCACTGAAACTGACTCGGTGCAGGGTCAGATAAGCACTGGAACCAGCACAAGAAAGGGCAGAAGTGTGTAGATTGCAGGAAGGATGTAATCAGTTTTATCAGTTTAGGTTTAGATTTTGTAGCCTGAAATGACTTCATGGTGGTGAATGAATATGGGCAGATGGATCCATACCAAAAGCATCTAGATCTATGTCCAAAATGGCAAAGAAGCATAACTTCCCTGCTCTCTGAAGTCAGAGCAAGTAAACAGTGAGTTTCCAAGGCTGATCTAGCAGAATCTTTCCAGTCCCAAATCCCATGCTCATAAGCACAGGGTATTGACTAGCGTCTGGATTAATTCTGTCTTCTAATCTCTTGGGAGCCAGTTGGACTCTGGGAGACCAGTAAGCTGTGTTCTCCTTGAATCCAGAATATGTCTGTCCAGACCTACTAAGGTGAATAGCTGAGAGTTGTTGAGAATTCTCATATTAGATGAAAAAAGTAGACAGAGCTGCCTTAATATGTGGAGAAAAGTCTTGCCTGCATAGCTCTCTGATATTGAAAGGGAAAGAAAAAGAGTGGTTTGAGAATAGCAAGGCTTACCACAGCCATTAAGTTCAGGCTTATCTAAATAAATTTTTTTTAGTTTCTCCAAGAAGCTGGATAAAGTTTTAGTTTATAGTAATATGTACAGATTAAGTTGAGAAGACATGCTTTGAATGCATTTTTGCATGAGAAAATCCTTTTCTAATCCTTTTTCCTAATGCAATTGGTCTAATTTATGTTTTAAGACAGTGCTGCACCTGTTGGTATTCTTACTGCTGCTCTGCAAGTGATACTTTCAACATACTAATGGTACTTTCAACGTAATTCAACTTTTTCTTATCTCCTCCTCCTCCCCAATGCTTACTACTTTGTAAATAAACAGGCTTCAGAAAGACTGAACTATCTGACAGTCTTCTAAAATCTTAACCAGGGTGTTGGTCAAAATCTGTCCTGAATTTATTCTACTTAACCAGAGGGGTTTTCAAATTACTTAAATCCAAAATGTGGTCATAATACGTTTTTGATAAATGTTACTGATAGCTCAGTAACTTCCTTTGAAAAGATAAAATGTAAGAAGAGGATATTTTCACATTGTTATGGTATCACTGATGTCTGTGAAATGGTTGTCAGGCTATTAGTGTTTTGTAGAGAGGATAATGTGATAGCCAGAGCATAAACCGTGTGATGGCATAAACAGCATAGAAAACTAGTATCCCTAGCTAGTTTAAACAGCTCAACCAGTGGTTATTTGTCTGAAACTGTTACCCATTGACAGCTTAACTAACTTCTTTGGGCATCTGTGCAAGATAATTTTTATACTACTTGGGTAAGTTATATATCTTAACTTGTTCAAATATATGCACTGAAGTAGTCAAACCGGTTTCTTAGTGTTAAAGTTGCTATTCAGATCCCTCCACAGAGAAGTGGTTAGATTTTACTGCTCTGTATTTAAAATGCAAGTTCTTGGAATTGAAATTTTGAGTGATTCTGCAGGCTAGTGATTGGGTTAATTACTATCCAGGCACCAAACAGTTGGACTGTAGGTACGCTTCAGGAGATGACTGAGTTCTTGAAACAGTGTCTTGTAAAAATAAACTATGAAATTCATGTCTGTGTACAGCTTCATCTCTGCATGCAGCTCTGAATGTCTCAGCATGCCTGATGCTTAATTTCTTCATGTATTGTTTTATTGTCCCAAGTCATCTAAATTTCAGTCAATTTTAGCTGCAAGTCTGAATCACATACTTCTGATTGTGGAATAAAGATCTGTAATGATTGACCTCCTTTACACTTCTAGATCGTGTCATGATCAATGCAATTATTTTAAAACCATATCACATGGATTGGAGTCTATTCTAGCCCATGTCACTTGGAAATCTTTTCAGTCCTTTTTCTGAATAGCTTTTTTGGTGTCCTGATAGTACAGTGTAGCTGTCATTTTACTGTTATTTATTAACACTTCAGCAAGGGCTTGTTGGATATAGGAAGACGCTATACATATCCAAGCTTTACACACAAACAAATAAATTTCAAGTCTTGTTTGCAGTGTTCTCCCCCTGCCAAATTCGTGACTGCAGTACTTTATTTTTACCTTTTCTTTCCCCCCCCCAGATGGTGGAAAGCACTAGTATTTGTTTTTGTTGAACAGATAGGAGATAAAGTGGTGAAGGAGGTTTAAATCAAATTAAATTGTGAATTATAAACTGTTCTGTTTACCTCAATGTGATTTTGAAATCCAATCCAGTACTTATATTGGGATAATTTAATTTATATATCAACTATTTTAGTTTTGCTCATTTTTAGCTAAACATAAAGTACTTTTGAATTGGATTCACTTTCATATGTACAAACCATTAGGATATTTTGATAGAGGAATTTTTCTGGTTATGGTACAAAATTATAACCTGAAAAAGCACTTTAAGGGACATAAAAGGATTTACTGCACAGTATTTCTAATATGGTATTTTTGTGTTTATAACATACAACTTGACAAATCTTTGGGATTTGAGTCTTCAAGGCATTACTGGATTTACCCCCATTTGCTGCTGCTCCCTTCCCCCAGTCATCTGAAGCTACCAAATACTGTTCAGTTCGCTTTCTGAGTTGTGAAGAACTGAGAAGCTTTGACACAAAATTACAAGTAGGCTTCATCTGGAGCATGCATGTAGTTGCCCTTATCTTTTCCAAGCAGGAAAAAGCTTTTGGTCAGCTTTTTCTTATTATCTCTCCAGTGATGTAGAAATTTTTTGAGCACTGGGGTCTCAACAGCCTCTTTTTTTCCAGTGCTCATCTTCCAGGGATGAGTGTTCTGATGTGTCTGAATTTGTCTTCCTCCCCCCTACCTGAGGTGGGGACCAAAGTCTTTCAGTGATCCTTCTTGTTAAGTAATGCAGTTTTCTTGTGAGACAAGATGTGATTAAATAGGTGAAAGAAAGGAAATATATGAATATTGTCATGTGGATATGTATGTTTTTGTATGTGTCTGTAGTCATACTGGAATAAACACTCTGATTTCCTGGGGGCTTAGGGGTACCACTGTGTCTCTTAACATCTTTTGGAGAGCAGATTGTAAAATCCTTTCCGTATACTCCAGCCTCATATGGGAAAAAGGAAACATTCTCTGTATAGGTTATTGAGTGTGTAGTTCTTGGTGTAATGGAACATCATGTTTTTTACCTCAGTGAAACAGGTTTAAGAAATGCATAAACTTTGTGCATTTACTGAAGTGGAAGCAATACATAAACCTAGATACCTGTCTCGTTAAGTGTTATTTATAATGATATGTGAAAATATTGATTTTGTTGTTACTATTGATGGGGGTTTGTTTTTATGGGTGGTTTGTTTGTTTTACTTTTCCCAGTGTAATCCATGGATTTTTTTGATTGATCCTACTGTAGAAACAGAAAGATAACATATAGAAAAAATCCAAAGTCTTTTGGTTTTTTAAATCTTGCATGCAAGTTATAAGAAGTTAATTTTCATCTGGACGTAATAGTAAGGTGTCTGTTTAGATTAATTTTCCACAAATATGGAAGAGCCTAACTTAAAGAGCCTCTGTGCAATCATGTATATTTGTAGTTAAGTGTGTTTAAATAAATTGTACATTTCAGTTGCACATTAGGCATTTACAAAATGGCTTATATAGCAAGAGGAGAAAAGTGACAACAGTGAGAGAGTAAAATAGGGTGGCAAAGTGAAACAAAAGTTATTAAAACAAATAAGCTGTAATTTAAAGTTATTGCTACCCTGCATGTAGTATGGTGTTATATTCCTTCTGAGCTCTTGCTTTGCTTCTTACTTTTTCATTACTTCTCTAAGTATTCTTAGCTGCTCACATCTCTCAGTTTTCATCTCTAGTTTTATATTCAGTAGTTTTCCATTTTGTGTAGACATTTGATGCAAAGTTGTATATATTTTAGGGAATTATACTTTCGAATTTTCCTTTATATCCTTTTTTTCCTACGTCATTCCATGAAGTTTTCAGAGATCAGGAGTGTCTTCATATTAAAGTACTTTAGTGGGCTCACAGGCTGCAATAACTTTCCTACTGAGTGATTTACATAATCTGCAGGTGTATAGATTTGCTACATATGAGCTTTGTCACACAGGGCAAGACTTCTTGGATCTTACATGGGATTTTTTTTGCCTGTAATATAGGAGAACAACTTAATGTCATTGAAATACTGCACGTACCTCACCTCCTTCATTTAAAACATTCAAAACTTCTTGAAATTTTAGTGAGGAAAATCCCCTTCTTTCTTTAATTTAGGATTTTGAGGCCGATATGTTAAGTAACCAGAGGCTGTGGTAGTCTTATCTCTCTACATATACCCTAGATTTGTACTTACCTATCTGACAGTAACAGTTCTAAAGCAGCCAAATACTTGCGCTGGATCAGGTACTCAGTGTGGGGATGATCTTTTCATAGGGCATAAGGGGCTGCCTTGTGTTTGTATTGGTTTTATTATTTATCCGATTTAATAAGTTACACACAGATGTTTTCAGTTATTTCAGGAGGGATGACAGGATGAAAGGGAAGTTCAGTGACGCATGTTTATTTTAGTTCCTATTCTTCTTTTGAAAGAACTCAATTATCCAATAGGGATGACAGGCTTTAGTGTTTGACCCTCCCATATACTTTTGGTCTGCATGTCTGTCTTGCCTTCCTAAGTAAGGCTTTTATAAATTTGGGGGTCAGTTTAAAAGAATTTAGACCATAACCATAGTTGAAAGAGCGGCACAATATGTGTTAAAACAGGCCCAGCTTTTCCTCTCAAATATTTATTCATGTGATAGTTTGTTTTTCTGGCAGATCAAGATACAATCTGGTTTTGGAGAACAACCAGATTAGACTTTTTCCATCCTTCCTAAAGCAAAACAACCCTTCCCTTTTAAGAAGTAACCTTGAGTTTCTCATTTATTTAAAATGTTCTCAGTTGCTAATGTGGGGAAACACAAAAGGAGAAAAGCTTTTTTTCCTGGAGCACCTCTCCAGGCTCCCCGTCCTGTTTGTTGCCTTACAATGCTGACAGCTAACAGGTTAATTTTTTTAAGTTGCAGCGTTTTAAAAATTTGACACTATTCTATCAGTGTTATTCTCAATAAATCTCTCAACATGGTACAAGTCTGCTGAGGAGGAAGGAAGAATACTGCATGGGATCAGAATGTTTTTGTTGGTGACAAAATGCCTTATGGGAAGACAGTACTAATTCTGAATGTTGAAGCATTTTAAATACAGGATTTTGTTTGCTTTGTCTACTCTGCTGGTAGGGGAGTGTAAAGTAAAAATGCTGTGGCTCACAAAGGAAATTTAGAGCTCCAGGCTTTCCTCTTCTGGTGTAGCACTGTAAGGTGCTACACAAAATGTGGCTCATAGCTCAGAGAGAGATGGGTTATCCTGTTCTGCAGATCTTTCACTGTATGGGTTGCTTTGTTTGGTTTTGGTTCAGTTTTGTTTTTACCTTCGGGTCTCCTCTCCATTTGCTCTAGGAAGGGAATGGATCAGGCTGGAGAATTATGCTTTGCTCCTGCAATTGTAGAGTAAGGACTAAATGCACTGTTGGGGCCATCGCTCTGCCTGTTCCCCACTCCTGATCCTGTATGGCGTTGACAGGAATGATGATAAACATTTGCTGTCCCTTGACATGATGAGACAGCCAGAAACAGAAGTTTACAGTTTATATTCTCTGCTGTTTGAATTATGTCCAACAAGAAGACAGACTTTGCCAAGAATGGAGTAGTGCTTGAACTATAGTATTTCTAGGCATAAATATATGGTGGAGTTGTTGTTTTTAAGCTGGTTGTTCTGTTCAAAACATTTTTTTGATTTAAGAAAATGTGTTATGGAAGTGGCTTTTGACAGCTCTTAGGATCATTTGCTCTTAGGACTTCTGCTCCTGTCACGGCCCTCTTCAACAGGGACGTCATTTCTGTGTGTTTTGAGACAGAGCCTTACATGTAAATTTATTTAAGATAAATACTTGCTATTATAATAACGATGAACAGTAACAAAGACTACTATTGCACAAGAGGATAGCAGAACTCCCCTACTGCAACCTTGCCTAATTAGGTGAAACTTGATCTAGCCTATCTTGTTCCTGTCACAACTGTGGCCTGTCTTGTTTCTTTAGAACATCTTATCACTGCTCGTCATTACTGCCTGAATTCATGTGCCAGTAGACCAAAAATACTCCATTTAAGTAGTTTTTCACTGTAGTTGTTGCACAGAAACCGTTATTAGGTTTTAGCTTTTCACAATATTTTTATATTCACTGCTATTTACAACTGTCCACATGAAGAATATTTTAAGGATGGTTCTTCAGAATATTGTAAAAACATCAAAAGGGAAAGCTGGGAAATCTTGGCTACCGAAAAAGACTGGACTTAAATCTAAACTGCGGACCAAGGACAGAATTATAAAAAAGAAGGTGGGATAATGTTGGGTTTTGTTTATTTGCTGTAATAGTAAGCATTTTTTTATTTCTTTTTGTAAGACCGAATAGTGAATCTTTATAATGGATTAGAGTGTGTGTGTATGTGAGATTTTTACTTGAAGATTGGGGATTATTGCCTTATATGAGTTTCTTCTGTATATAAAATGTCTGAAATTTTTAATTTCACCTTGCATAGCTTGATGTAGTAGTAGTAGTAGTTTTTGATACAAACCAAAGTGGACTTCTGAGTGTAAAACAATAGCTTTTATTTTTTAAATCTGCCACCTTAAAACTAAAAGAAATTTTTTGGAAAGAGTTATTCCGCTCTGATGAAAGGAAAATTCTGCTGGCTTGCCTGTGGAATCCCCAAGGGTGTAATCATTTTTCACTTACAATTTTTTTACCAAGCCAGATAATGTCTTTACATCTAAGATTGAATGCCTGGTATTCCCTGAAAGCAATGCACTAAACAATCAGGATTTTGTTAATGCTTCCTGCTTAGTGGGAGAAAGCTGTGGTCATACTTTCTGCATTCACTCTATTGAAAATGAAGAAAGAATAGTGCTGGTTCCATTTGCAACACTACATACGGTTGTATGTCTACAGATTTTGTAGAAATTGTTCTTTGTTTGTAAAATTAAAAGATTATGTTTGGTGCTACAAATCATGTTTATTATTTGAAAAAAAGCATAATCTTTAGTAAAAAATACTATGTTCGTTGGTTTTGTTTTGGTTTCTGATTTACTCTTCTTTGTTTGATGTGGTGTTTTTTTCGTATTTTGTTGAAAAGTTTGTAAAAGAAAAGATACAAATGCTTGTCTTTGTATCCTATGCTTTTTCAATGAGATGATTTTTTCGATGCAGTAGGTAGGTCAGGCTTTTCTGGAATTCAGTGGATTTTGGATGACTTTGCTGTAGTTGTTGACAAGGTCGAACACAAGACTGTAGAAACATCAGCACCTCCCTGTCCTTAACCTTGGCCAAAATGTTTTTAATAATTTGAGAACATTCAGTTCCGTGATACAAATTTGATGGGATGCTTCTGTTGCATGTGGATTTTGACAATTGTTTTCTTTCAGGAAAATTGACTCATACCCTCATACTGAACTGTGCTCGTCAGCTTTGCCTGGTGTTGTCAGACTGAGCTTTTTTCCAAGTAAATTGCAGTGTTGCTAATGCTAATATACAAAAAAGCTTGAATAGGACTTTGTTCCATATCCCCACCTAATCAAAGTAAAATAATAAATTTTTTCTGTTTCTTATCTGTCATCTGGTTCTTGAGTCTTGATGGAGGATGTCCTTTTTTGTAGAGTTTGGGGGTTCAGGGGTTTTTGGTTTTGATTTGTGAGTGGTTCTTTGGTTTGAGTGGGGGATTTTTTTAAACCTTCCATTTTAGTGAACGCAACTTCTTTTTTTCGAGACTGGAAAGCTGAGATTATTATGTAATAAAAGGATCTCTGAAGCTGAGTCATCTTGAATTCATTTAGTTTTGGTTTTAATTTATTGCCAGTTCACCCACGTGTACTGTGAATTTTACAGCACTACAGTTGTGTTGTTCTTCAGCCATGTCTTCCTTAATGACTTGGAGAGTAAAATATTTAAGAGTATTTTTAAACATGTTATTTGTGTTTCATCAGCTGATGAAATGGAATGGGCAGTTTATACTTTAGGATGTTTTCTCAAGCTTGTCACGCATTTCAGGTGTGGCTTACTGGTTACCCTGTCAGATATGAAAGATTTAGAGCTCTGAACATTAGAACTAAGTTATGTGTGTGATTCTGTACAATGAGATGTACTTGTAGTGCCACAGTGATTCCTCCCTCCTTTTCTCAAATGTCTGAGGGGCCACATTTGTACTGGGGGTCCCCACTTAACTCCAGACCATTTGGTTTGGAGGCCTCTGACCTGAAGATGTGAAAGACAGTAGAACTCTGAGCATCATGTTTATATTTTATTAAATAGAGCCCTTGGAGTTTACAGACAAATAGAAAGATCACTGCACCAGTGCAGCTTTGTTTTGATCTGGAATATTGATGTCCTCTGATGTTCTGATTTTCCTGTGTATTAGTAGTGTTTTGTGCATTTGCAAATGCATCAGCTGTTGGAATTTTCTGAGAGTTTGATAGGAATCCATTATTTAAGGAATTCTCATATTTATAGGCCTAAACAACTACTAAAATCCTTCATTATAGCTGGGCTATTTGCTAGTTTCTTAAATAGATCAGATTTTATTTTTTTTACTTAATCAGCACAAAATTTTGCCACCTGATTTTTATTGGCTTGTTTCAAGATGCTTTAGATAAATGTCACTGAAATTAGGCAGGCAGTACTAGATGAGGTTTGTCATTCTAAGATTCACAGGGAAAAAAAAATCCAGAAGATAAAATAGAGTGTCCTTAATGAAGACAGCAAGTATCAAAAAAATCTCTGGAACTTCTTCAGAGCTGCTTGATTTGATGATCAGTCTTCTGCTCTTGGTTGATAGATGGTAATATCCATTTGCAATAACCCTATAACAAATCATATAATGCTAATTTCAAGGTGGGAAGGTATGTATTGAGTTGACATGAACATGGCTGGTTAGAGCAGAGAGTCTTTCAAGAAGGGTCTCCAGCTTCCACCTTTTAATAATAGTTATGTATGTCAGGAAAGACAGCATATGGCCCACAGATTTTTAAACAGTGAAAGAAAGCAAGATTTAGGAGCCTTGTTTTGGGAAGAATAAAAGTCTCTCCATTTTTAATCTATGTTGCCTGATGGAGAAATGTGCTCAGCAAGAACTTGTCAGTGTACCCAGAATTATCCCTGTATTCCAGAGTCTTTTACATGGTAACTGGTGTCTTGACAGTCCTTTGGTAGAATTATTTGCGTCAAGGAGCAACAACAAGATCTCTTGCTGGTTCTCCAGATGTAGCAATTTAGGAATTAAGCCAACAGATAATATGATGCAGGGATGTTGAACTCATTCTGTAGCAAGTGCCAAATTATATTTTCCACTAGAAAACATCACAAGAGGCATGTTTTATAGATTTCTCTTAACTTCAAGCTGTGTTGCTTTAGCTGATGGTGATAAATATTGCACTTGGACAGATATTCTTCTAAAATAATAGTTTTATATGTAATGCAATCTCTTTGGTTTTTTTGGTTTGTCCCTTTTAAGCTATACTCCTTTTCCCTTCTGTAGCCACAAGTTAACAGCCCACCTTTTAAATTTTTTTCAAATCTCAGCTCCTGCTTGATTTTAGCAGAACTGTCCAAATCTAAAAGAAGGCGTTTCAGTGTTTTAATGAATAACAAACAGCTTCCCTAAAGATAATGTCTGGAGATCTGGCAGTGGTTCACTCCTATGGATTGACTATGATTTCTGATATAGTGAAATGTAGTCTAAAATCTGATATAGGATTATAATGTCTAAATGTTCATGTCACTCCTCTGTCCTAGGCAGATGCTAGAAACTCAGCATTTGTTAGATGAGTTGTTTTTTTAGCCCTGTTGATATCTTTCTTCTCATGGCCTGTAGTCTGTAAGTTGGTTTTGTTTTTTGCACAAGAGAACCTAGTTGCTATTGTTTTCATTAGGTGTTGGTTTCCCAGAGCTCTGGAAGTCTTTCAGTTAACTGCTGTGTACTTCTCATTTAATAGTTTGTGGATCTGTCTTGCTGATGATAGTTGCTGTTTCCTCCCTTTAGCAAAAATGTTGGCTTATTTCCCTGCCCTACAGAAAGCCTGCCACTGCAGGAGTAAAGGGCTTCAGATTCCAGATCTACAATGATGCTGTAGCACTTTTTCTGTCAAAGAAAAGAAAGTATCTTAAGTATCCCCTCAGCAAATAACTATCAGGTAGTTGTAGGTTTTTGAAATAGCCTGAATCCTATTGAGCACCCGCTGTCACATATGACAGCTCGTGAAGGGAGCAAAGGCAACAGTCCTGGAAGTCCTGAGAAGAAATCTCGGTGGTTCTGTCAGTTCTTTAAGCCTTTGCAACTTGTAGGCCTTAAACAAGATTTTACTACATTTTTATAAGATTTCCTTTTAAATCTATACTTCCGCATTTCTATAAGAGGAGTTAAACTCCTCTATAAGAGGAATTAAATTTATTTAATTTTTTTACAATTTACAATTAAAATTATTTAATTTTTTTACAATTTATTTATTTAATTATTTTTTAATTTATTTACAATTACTATCTGACAAGTTCATGGTTGTGGTGTCTGGGGGTAAGTTGTCTAGTGCAGAGCATGGTGAAGATGGAACTCAAGGAAAAAAACTCAAGGTTTTTTTTCTTCAGTGATTGCAAAATAGCAAGTTAATATAACTAGCATATAGGCTGATGCAAAAAAGTGCTTTTGTGAGATAAGTATATTGAAGTACATTTAGGCAGCATGCAAGTTTCAGATTTGATCGAAATCAAAAGCTTTGACCATAAATAATATGACCTTGTTCGTATTTTTGAATAACCTCATGAATGCTTGACTTTACCAATAGTAAAATTTAAGGTTTTGATGTTTGTTAGTAGCCCATAGCTGAATACTTTACATTTTTAGAATCTGAGATTTACTCCCAGTTTTGTGGATTCTTTTGCAGGCCATATGGAGGCAGTTGGCTTCAAATTTGAAATTGTAGTGAGAAACTATTGATTTCACAAATCTACATTTTGGCTGAAAATTGTGCTCATTTTTGTATTCCGTGCAAACTGAAGACTGTTGGTTGCACTGCCTTTGTGAATTTTACTAGTACATACAAAAGCACCACTGGGTGCTTTTAAATTT
Organism: Lanius collurio; assembly: GCA_020086605.1. Classification (NCBI taxonomy): domain Eukaryota; kingdom Metazoa; phylum Chordata; class Aves; order Passeriformes; family Laniidae; genus Lanius; species Lanius collurio. Next base: position 4,631,658 of record JACBWW010000004.1, read on the forward strand.
TGTCCTGAACTCAAAGTTTATACAGCTTGAATGTGAGTAGGATGTGAGGAAGACTGTTTAGAAATATGGAAATTGATTGCAGTTATTTCTCACCCCATATATAGGGAAGAGAAACAAGATGTTAGAGGAAGGAAATCTCCTGGTGAAAACCTCAGTAATTGGTAATAAATTTGCTGTATGTCTTGATCCTTTATTCTAAATAAGACTCACAAGCATACTGCAAGAAACTCTTCAACAGATTCATTTTTAAAAATAACAACTTCATTCTGAAGATAAATAATTGGTGGCAAAAGCATGCTGCTGGATAACTTGTTGATTAGATGGATTTTAAAAGTTTCTTATTAGTACAGAGAAGTAAAATTGTTTAATCTTACTACTGTTTTTCTGGGTTTTGCACATAATAACAAGAGATTTATTTGGGATTTGTTTGTTCTGAAATTTCAATAGTATAAAGAAATACTCGTGATTTGAGTCAAGAAAGTATCTTTAGATGGCTTTAATTCAAACAGTTCTGTGGTTTTAATTTCATAGTCTCTTATTTTTAAAATGTAATTACTTAAAGCTTTACCTAATTAAGTCTATAATCATAAAGAGGGGCTGTGTTCATACAGATGCAAAAGTTAAAACTCTGATTTAATGCTTGAAATGTACAGCTACAGTTTCTACAGCTGTAGCTGATGGAGGTTTTATATAATGGCATGAATTCCAGGCAAGCAAACTTCCATGAGACAATTAATAACTTGTCCCTTTTTTCTGACCATTCTACATGCAAAGTCATGCATATTGATGTATCTCATCACCAAAGGGATGATTTTTTTACATTTTCACATTTTGCCTGCCTCTCATTCTGTAATTTTTCTAGTAGCTGAAATCCTTAGTCTTACTCAAAATTCATGTATGATTGATGGGGCTATGACACTTCAGTAAGGATAGGTTTGGAAATTTCAGTTACAACTATCGTGGTAGCACCTTGAATATAGCAAACTCCTGGGACTCCCAAGTTAGCAAAATCAAGGACAAAAGTTAAAATTCTTGGCAGATGTTGAGGTCTCTACTGTTCAAGAGAGATTCACTTTGAACAATTTTTTTTATTATTATTATTGTTCTCATCTTGGAGTTGTAGGCACCTCTATAAACTCTGAAATGGCAAAGCACAAGATCATGAATAAATGTTTTGGAATTCTTTGTTAGGGGAAAATGTATGGTGAGAAGATAATGTCTTCCAGTTCCTGTGAACAGAAGGATTGAAGTTGGGATTTTTATCAAAAATTATCCTATACTTTAAGTTCATTGTGTGTCAGCCTTGTATTTGAAATGTCTTTTTGTTTGCTTTTTCGTTGTTCATTTATACAGTGAAATTTCTAGGCTGGTTTAAAGACCAAAAAAGGCAAAGGGAGAGTCCAATAAGCAATAGTGTGTGAATTTAGCCATTGTAGTAGGGGAATGCTACTGAAGTAGCAAAACACAAGTAGTGAGGTGAAGGTGGATCCTAGGACAGCCTGACCAAGCTCATTTAGAGCAAAGGCCATCAGACTCATTTCAACCATGGTTTGTTTCTATATAGGTTGCGTGTAAAGCATTTGTGACTCTGTGGGGTCTCTGCTGTAGTAGACAAGTTGAATGCATCTCTGTTGCACAGCTCTTGGAATCTTGGTTAGGGATGCAGAAAGAGATGAATTGGATGGTTACAAAAGTCTAAGGAGACAAAGCAATATTTATCACCTCATTGGCAACACTTTTCAGTATAATAATGACTTAGGCTTGTGTGTGATGTGTTTAGCCAGAATAGCAAAGGAGGATCTCCAAGGAAAATAATGAGGTTGATTTGCAGGTGAATATAAGGCATGGTGAACAACACTGAAGAAACCATAAAACCACCTGTTAATATTAAGCACAGGGAGAGTAGAAACAGCTGTAAAGGGCCAATTTGACATAAATTTCTTGATAGAGAGTGAAAAATGATAAGAAAGTAGATTGCACTTCCCAATGGGGAAGTGAAGACAAATTGTGCTTATCAGGACTGACACAGAAAGGCAACTGGGTCAAGGCTGTAGGCATGAAGGGTGATTTTTGTTGTGGTAGTTGTCACGAATGAAAAAGACACACCAGTGAAAAGCTGGGAAACCTTTATTTGCAAGTTTGCAAACTGAGAGCATTAGCTGGACCATTTTATGGAAAAAACACCTTTCTCTGTTTTACATGTCATATAGGAAAAGCAGAGAGAGATCTGAGACACGAGACTGAGGTTTGTGTCAAAGCTGTCTATACTACAGATCGGGGTACCTGTGTGTTATGATGAGTGAAATCTAGGGAATCAGTAGTGAAACATGGTTAAGGACTGTGTTACAGCCTTGTGGAACTTGAATTGACAGCTAGGCATTCATAAGAGTCAAATGAAGTTGCCAACATTTCAGTTTCCTTAGCAGGAGATCAGGTCTAGATAGATAAAACTGTCATCTCTCTGAGTGATGCCTATTGAAATTTTTGTAGGTGACATTATTCAGCTGTAGAAAGAGGTGAGGTAATAAGCAAGGAAAATGGTCTTGCAGATTTATCTGTTTCCACCTCCTTGAGAACTGCAGGGATGATAAAATGTGTGTTTTAAATAATACAGGAAGTATGCTTTGAAGAGAGAATGGATAAAGGGGAGGTGCCATACTAAGAGGAATATGTGCAACTGTTAGACAAGGATCTGTGGAACAGAGAAGTTTCAGGTGGAGTACTGGTTCCAAATCTGTCCTAGGAGGAGGTCATCTGTTAGCTGAAAAATGAGATGGCAGTAGTTTTGAATGCAGTTTGGAAGGTTTGCTGTAGCTTATTTGGTATGGAAAAGACATGAAATGTGATGGGGTACACTGGAGTTTGCATGAGGGCTTTAAAAAAAAAAGAAGAGTGAAAAGGAAGGAGAATTTGTGAAAGTTGCAATCAAACCATTGGTTTGGTAATAGGAGCCATAGAGGAGAGTAACCCGTGTGTGGTGAGAAGGATGAAGTGTAAGGTTTGGAGCTTGATGTTCATAGTGGAAGAAATACATGATTTAGAATCCCTGAGGTGATTTGCTCATGAGTGTTAGGCTGATCCTGTTGTGTGACATTGTGTTCATGTATTAAAAGCTGTGAATTGAGAGACGATCAAAGAAATGCTACAGTTGTTGTGATAACAAATTTACAAGATGGGTTTTATTCATCTGCTCCTATTTAGAAGTCAATTTAAAATGAGAAATCAAAGAATTTATCAGTTTGTTGGTGTCCTAATCTTTGGCTAAGAATGATTTTTTCTTGTAACTTTTTTACATCAGTGGGTATACTTGGGTATTTCACATGTATGCTTCACTTGAGTTCTTTAGCAGCAAATTTCCAAGCTCCATTAATGCTTATTTATATTTTATCACTTTGTTATACCTCTGATTCTTATCCATTTCCACCACAAAAATTAATAGCTATGATACTGACATGAAAATCTAGTTAATATTGCAATATATTAATAATGTGCAATATTTTGAGTCTTCCTGTGTATGTTTCAGGATATTTGTTTTGCAGCACAGTCTTTCAGTTCCTTTAGTATTGCTCAGACAATCTGTTAAAAATAAATCCTTGCTTAATCAAATTTCCTTGAGGAGTGTTACACCGATAGCTGGCTGTGGCACCTTGCTTCCTCATTCGTGAGATACCTTTCCCTGGGCTGAAACTGTGACACACACCCAGCTTTGCAGAAGACAATACTGATGCCCTCTGAACTGAGGGAGTCAAGTGGTGTGATTGAGGTACAGCAAACTTTATCCTGGTGTTGCCAAGGGGACTGTGAGTTTGTGTAGTGCTTGAGATTGGAATTTGTGGAGAAGTGACTGAGATAAATAGGATAACTCACACCTAAAAGGCTTTTCTTTCAATCCATCTGCAAAAGCAGATATATAATCTTGAAGATGTGAAACAAGTTTTCTGGGCCAGTGTTACTTTTACAGCAATAAGGAAATAAAAACTTGGAAACTATGTAAAATCACATGATGTTAAAACATTCTGTATATTCTTTCGTACCAAGAATATAGGTCTTTCACACAAATGATTGAGGCTTTAAACCCAGGGTCTCTTTGTATTCTCAAAAAGTTTCAGGAGTTGGGGTTTTATTTTGAGACTGCTATCAAGTGTTGCAGGAAAACTGTTTAGAATACTGATGCTAATAACTTTGTTAACTGGTGTTGTTTAATTTAAGTTACTTAATTTACCTACATATTGCACATTCTTTAAGTGCAGAGGGAAGAAGAGGAAAAAATATGTTTTCTATTACCCCTGTGGCTAAAAGAACTATGGGGTTTAAATGGTGGTAAGGCAAACTTTAACTAGACTTTAAGAAACTTCCTCTTTCAACAGGAATCCGGGATTTCTGGGGTGGATGGCTTAGGGAAGTGGTGGAATTTCCACCATGAAAGGCTTTTCAGAACAGGTTAGGCAAGCATCTCTGCAGAATAATACAGGTATAGTTTATCCTGCCTGAGGCCAAGAGACTGCATTAGATGGCCTCGTAAGGTTTCTTCTAATCCTGTTGGTTTACGTTCATGTGTGTGACTCTTTCCTCTTAAATATGAGGTCAAATTCCACTGGTAGATTCCACATCAGATGCTTGGTATATAACAACAGCCACTGCATATTGAGACTGTCTGAATCTTCTGTTGGGGGAACAATAATGTTTTGAGCTGCTTATACTAGGTGGTTACAGGCACTTTCATTATTACCTGTTGGCTGTATCCTGTAGCTTCCTCCCGCCTGTATTACAGCTTTTACTATGGCTTCCTTTATGCTGCTGTTGGAAAGACTCGGGGCTGAATTCTGGTATATTTTCAGTTCTGGTTGACTGCTTCTTGTGTTGAATACTTCAGGACACAGCATGCAAACTTGGCAGGCTAAGGGAGAGTAGAAACCTGGACTGAAATAACCTGGAGGACTGACGAGACTGAGAGCTGGAAGCCTGGGCTTCCTGGGAATTTGTGCTGTGTCTATTTCTAAAGCAGACAGACTGCTCTCGCTCAGTATCTAGCTGTTATTAATGTCAGTCTCCAGTCTGGCTGATGCATGTGTCCCACAGATAAAAGTATTATGAATGTTCTTAAGAGTTGCCTATGCAAATTGAAGTACAACTTTGATTTACCTGGAGAGTGCTTATTTAATGAAGAGCTGTTGTTAGGGTCAATATGTGATGCCACATTTTATTTATGGGAAAGAGCTGGAAGAACTTTCATTGCAAGCAAATTTATTGATTTTATCATGTTATTTAGGGACATTTACTGTTAGGGTATTTTTTGCCTTCTAAAATATGATGTTCTTTCTTTTCCATCCCCATGAGTTTACAGAACAGTGTTGTGACTACAGATGGGAATTAAGGTGCAGAGAGAATGGATAAAATGATTCATTTAATTTTAAGCAGGAGCTTACGGTCAGGTGTCTTTCAGAGGATTTAGTGCTTTTTAGGAATACTTGTCTTTGAGTACACCCTGAAGCTTCTGGTTACTTTGCCAAAGTGTGCATTTATATTCAATATTTAAATGCTATGATTTCAAGCATCTAACATAGCTGAAACTTGTTCCTTTCCTCCCAACCTTATTTTCAGACAGAACTGAAGCATTTTAACTCATCTTTTATAAAAAAAAAATTGTCAATTCAATGTACTGTCAAAGTAAATGAACACAAAGGACCAAATCTTTGTCAAAGTTACGGGAGACTGAAAACTACTTTGGAAAACAGTAACCAATCCTAGGCATACATTTCTATTTGCAGAGAGGAAAAAATTTACCCATAATCTTATTTTCGTCTTTTTTTTTTTAATATTCTACTATTTTTCTTTTTGTTTCTTTCAGATGATATTAACTGTGTTTCTGAGCAACAATGAACAGATTCTGACAGAAGTTCCAATTACACCAGAAACAACCTGTCGCGATGTAGTGGAGTTCTGCAAAGAGCCTGGAGAAGGAAGCTGCCATCTGGCTGAAGTATGGCGTGGAAATGGTAAGTAAAATGTTCACTGTGGAAATGGATTTTAATATGTGCACCAGTTATTAAAAAAAAAGTGAATTCTCAATACTCATTATTTCAATTACATATTGTACTCTGATTTTTTTCTTCTAGCAGTGTAGTAATTCTTGATTCTTTTTTCTGTTTTCTTCCTCAGCATGAAGCATTTGATAAAATGGATGTGTAAGGTCTGTTAGTGTTCTGTATTTCTGTTTTTGTAATAGGATAGAGGGTATTTAAATGACAATAGGGAATCTCATGATGATTTTTTTACAGTCAGTGAGTGCAGATCACCACCTGCATTCTTTCCAGTCCTATTTCTTCACTGTTAGCATGTGAACACAAGCTGAAATTTAAGAAAGGGTATAGACTTTTTTTTTCTGTATCATGAACAGCAGATGCTCAGCAGACAGCATTAAGCCAGAAAGGAGCATAGTTTCTCTAGCTGATTCATGAACATTTCTTCTCAGCCTCTCTTGGGGCAGGTAGTAGTGTCCATATCATATTTGTGTTGCAATTATTATTTCACACAATAATGAGGCAGGCAGTTTTTTTCAGGAATGTGTCGAAGTCCATGCATGGTGGATCCTGTTTTTAAATGAATTCTTGCAATTGCATGTAGTACAAACCTCCAGGTTATAGTTTATCAGTGTATGGATGTAAGTAGAATTGGTGGATAGATGAGGATAACAGACATGTTCATAGAATCATAGAATAGAACCATGGAATGGTTTGGGTTGGGAGGCACCTTACAGATCATCTAGTTCCAATCCCCCCTTCTTATCTCTTAGTTATTAAAGTGACTCCTGTTTAATGTAATTTCTTCTGTGTAAAGACTGGTGAGGTCGTAACTGGATACTGAATTCTTAAATTTTGCATAGAGGTGTTTTATTTTGATTGGGGTCTTTTTGCCAGACAGTCACAACAGGCATTATTCAGATGCCTTTGGAACTTCTACATATTGGCAATCTAGAATATTTTCCTCCCAGGAGAACTATGCCTGATCTTTTTCTAAACTGTTCTAAGACTTTGTAAAAGGAAAAGGTACCTCAAGAAGTTATTTCCTACCTGGATGGACACTCATAGTTTACACAAGAGTGAACAGGGGAAAGGTTAAGAATTGGATGCCTGCAATTCTAGGAATACAAAGTCAGTATACACTTACTTAGAAAACCTGTCTTTAAGGATAGACCTTGAAGAAGGGTTAAAACTTTTTCAAATTGGAAATTTGGATTATGGAGTCTATGATGCCAAGTGCATGACAGATTTCTAAAAGGGATTTCTGGACTTTGACACGCCAGTATTCCTAATATTTTCCAATCACTCATCTGTGAAAGTGTAACATACCTGGTACTGTTTATTCTTCTGCTTTCACAATACTTTTGAATGTGTACTTCTAAAAAGGTGTGGGAAAGAATGTTGTCAACTAGCTTCAAAGGGTGACTGGAAACTGGAAAAGTGATCTACAGCATCTTCCTGGAACACTTAGAGTAACCTTGCAAACCTTGGACCTTAGAAGCACAAGTTTTCCATGATAACATTAAAGATTGAGAAAATATTTTATCTGTGGGTATAGTACTTTATTTCTCAAAGTGTTACAGATCTAGCTAAAAGCATCTATAAAGTGGGAAATAGAATTTATCCAGGAAGTTGCAGTGGAGGCAGACAAGATGAAATTTTGGGCATCTACCCTGAGAATTACCTGTCTTTGATCCCAATAAAGTCAGTGGAGATCTGGATATTACTGTGAATAGAACAAGGAGATGACTGATTTCAGCTGGTTGTTTTATTTTAATTTTGAGCACTGGAGCTCAACCCAGTTTTCTGAAGTGGAGATCTTCATACAGACACTTAGGTGAAGGAGCAGAGGCCTGCCCAGAGCCCATTGTTAGCTCCGAGGTTCTGGTAAAACTCACATGAAAGGGTTCTCACAAAGGTGGCTTTGCTTTCTGAATTCCCAAGGTGATAACTCCATAGCTCTGTTCCACTGAAAGTGTAGAATAGAAAATATTGGAGAGAATGAAAGGAAAAGTAGAACACTCGCTTATGTTTCTGGGTCTTTCAAAAAGGCCTGTAGTGTCAGCAAAAAAAGATATCCTGTGCCCCGAATTCTGGTTTTAAGGCTCTCTGACAGGAATTTCAGCACAAACATTTATTTTGTTGCTCTTAAATGTGGGATACTGTTACAATATCTGCAACCTCAGCTTCTTAACCCAAAAGTCTAGGGTACAGATTTCTCAGTGGAATGATCTGGGCAAAATTTGATAATTTTCTGCTGCTTCTGAGAGCTAAATTGGACTCTTTTCACTGAAGTTTTTAAAAATAATTTTGCCTGGAGTAGACATCTGATGTAGAAAACAAGAGTCTGAACAGTTAAATGCGACAGTTACAACAACAAACCTTAAGCTATGGTTCTGAGTGGGAAGTGTGAGGCAATTTGCAATAAAACTGCTGCATGTTGTGCCAGTGAAAAAGCATTTTTTATCTCTTCTATTACACTGTCTCTGATCCCTCACCCTTATCCTCAAGAGATCTGCAAGTGCTCTTTCTGAGGACATTTTGGAAAGTAAAATTCAAAACAAAAGTTAATACAGCAAATCATGGGCTGAAAAAACACATTACATTTCGTCACACACCATAAATGGTCTGTTTTCCTGACGGTCTCTCCATGGGGCACAGAGGACAAATTGCACCTCTCTCCATAAGAGAGAGCTGTCTACCTGGCCTCTTGTGAATGTGCTCAACTCCTCTGCTCTTGAAGCCACAGTTTCTTTTAGGTAGCCCAGCTGAGTAATACTTTTCTATTCAAATTCAAAGCATTGAGACTTGTGGACTGTAATCTTATTGTCAGGTACAAATAACAGTTTGCATGCCTAAAAGCCTTTCTAATATGTATTGCTCTAACAAAATACTGTCTCTTTTAAAAGTCTTCCTGTTTTGAATGTGTATGTACAAGTAGATGAGAAACACTTCATTTTATTTTTAGGGGATGAGAGACCATTTTTCTTCCAGGAAAATGTTACTAACATCCAAAAATAATGTGAGATTTCTACAGTGCAGAAGATGATGGCAGTATCTTAGCTGTTGGAAAATATATTGGTTTATTTATTATTGTAGCTTTTATCTGTTCTCTTTTGTGTGACAAAGAAATGGTTGAGGGCTTCACAATAGTTGTAAAATAATTTAGGTGTTGTTTGCATTAGAGGTAAGAAACTGATTCTTCTCAGAGCTCCATGGCCTAAGCATTTGGTTTATTCACATTTGATTTTGGTATTTCATTCTGTGTTCCCTCTCCTTTCCAGTTCTTGAGATGAGTAGTTGAAAATGTCAATAGCATTTGTGCCTGATGTATCATTGTACTTTGTACCACCTTGCTTTGTCAGTTTGAAGCTTCCTCTTTTTGCAAGGATTTCTCATGCTGTAACAGGAGAAAAAAACAGAATGTTCTTCTTCATTCCACTGTTACTACAAATAGCAGTCGGTAAGAAGGGTAAAAGACAGGTATGATGCCAGGAACTTGTAGTATGTTTCAAGAGACAGCTGATTTCAACCTTTAAATCCACCCAGTACTGAATTATTTGGTTCATTTACACCTGGAATGCCCTTCAGCAATTGGTTGTAACTGGTATTCCTCAATTCCTCAAAGTGATAACATAGGAGGCAAGAGAGTGTGCAAGAAATAGTTTCTTACTCTGAGTTTACTTCTGCAAACCTGAGCAGGGAAAGACTCATTCCAGATCTCCCAGCGAGCTCCCCTATGGAGATATGTTACTTTTTATTGTGGGTTCAGGTAGAGGAGGTATAAATACGTTTATTACACAGAGCAGGATCCTTGAAGTCAGGATAAAAACAGATTTTGAAGACTGGAACTTACTTTTAAGTAGTGGATTTGTAGCTCCACCAGAGGGATTTTTTAACACTCTTCTGAAACATAGGTGCAGTATTTGTGTTTCAGATTTACAGGATGTGTTGTTTTGGAATGCTTAAAACTAGCCTATCCTCAAAACTTTTACCTGAAAGAAGTATAGTTCATTTCTCAAAAATATTTTAGAATCTTGATCCAACTTAAAATCTTAGGCAGCTTTTTCATATAAGTATGAGTATATGCATTTATCATGGTTTTCTGCTTTGTTACTCATGAAAACAAATGTTTTCTAGATCATGTTTGATGTGTTCAAGTATAAGGATCCAACCTTTTTATTTTTTCTCTACACCTGTTCTCCTCTTAACCTTTTCTTCCTGCTCTCAGGATGCTCTCTCCTATTTAAATTTCTAAAATAATTAAATTAAAATTTGAAATAGTTTTGAGAAACCAATTACTGACAAATATTTCTGAAGCTATAACAACAGGGAAGAATTTAAGTGTAGCATTTCTCTTTGTTTTGTTTTGATTTTGGTTCTTAACAGGGATTTTGAGAAAATATCTCTTTGTACTATTATACTGCAAATATAAGATCATGCTTTCTTCTTGCAGTTCTTAGAGACTTAAAGGATTTAAACTGAGGGAAGCAATGGAGATTTCAATTTTTATTATGTCTTAAGTGTTAACGTCCGTTTTTCTTCCTCTTTGTTTCCTGAATTTGTTTCATACAGCCAGCTTGCACAGAGTGATTAGTGCTGCTCCATCTTTCTTTTCTTTGTTTCAGTGATGTTGATGATGCTGTTACTACTTCAGCCTGTTCTGTCTACATTAGGATAGCATCCCAAACTGGTTTTGTGAAAGAACTGCTAAACTAGTCAAAAATGTCTTTGCCATTTCTTTCCATTGTCATGTTTGCAAAATGTTAGTCTTAGTTATTGAAGGTGCATTATGTAAATGAAACCTCTTACTTTGACTAGCTCCTGGGATCAAGGCCTTACTTTTAATGGGAGACCAGCTTAACCAGGAGTGAAGCTGTGGCTACTCCTCACCATTCCAGAATTAACCCAGCCCTGTTCTAGCTGGGTTTACCTAGCAATTTTTCTGTTTGAGAGAAATTCCTAAAGATGTCCTAAAGGACATCTTGTGTCCTGAAGTAGCTGAACTGAACCACTTAAATATTTTTACATTCAGTGATCTTTAGAAGACTCATGCTGCACTTTTAGTGGATATGCTTCAAAGCACTTGAAACCTTACTTTAGTTTAGGAGTTGAAAAACCTGAAGATCATGTTTTTAAAACACCTTTTAAAGAACTGAGTAGTAATAAGCGACTAACCTTTTCTTGTGTGCTTAAACATTGACAATGTTTCAGTGTTTCTAGGACACCACTTGAGGAACAGAAATAAGTTAAGAAAATAATTAAGTTTTCTAATGCCATTGTTGTGTTTTGGTTTGGAGGGGTAGTTGGTTTCGTTTGGGGGTTTTTTGCAGTTTGTTTTGTGTGGTTTTGGGTTTTTTTTCCTCTTAGTAAGATAGGTAACCAATCACCTGATGAATATGATTAGCTTGTGGTTTAAATGACCCTTCCCCACTGAAAGCCGCTAGATCTAACTGGGGCTAAATTGTGTTAATCACATACCTACTTGACATGACATATTTTGACAAAACATTTTATTGTATTAAATGCTTTAGGAAACAATTGATAAAAATGTATTGTTTTTTAAGTACTGCAGATAAGTATCCCAAGAGTATCAAGACATGTACATCTATGTAGCTGATGCTACATATAAATTTAGGAAAATTTTATTACATAAAGGTATATTTGTGATTTGCTTTTCCCAGCCTTTCGCCAAGAGTTCTCTTCAATCTTTGAATCATTTTGTCTTCTCATGTCGAATGGGTGAAGTATGAAAAGGATAACAAATTGTTAGTGCTGCTTTTCCTGGTAGGAGATAATGTAGTTTGGGTTTTGAAGGCCAAAAGCATTTTGCTTTTAACAACAAAGTGTAGTATATAATATAATTTTATTCTAGTTAGAAGATGTATTTTGATACTTAATATTAGATCTTAAAACGGAGATTTTATTGTCTTAGTAAAAACATCTGGTAATAAATGCAAGTATAATTATGGAAACAGTGAAAAACTTGTCTTCTTAAATGTATTTTCATTTTGAAATCCCATATATATAGTGTGCAGCCTCCCACTAATAATATATTTGATCCTTTTAGAAGAAGTAATTACTCTGTGAGAAGGTTTTCTATTTTTTGGGGGAAAAGCAAAGAGACTGACTGTAGCATAGAACTTAAGTCTTTATTTGCTCAAAGAGTTGCCAATAATTTCACAAACACTGGAAGTTAATGTCTGGTGAAGCATATTAGAGTGGGAGTACCTGCTCAAGTTCTTAGGAGATGAAATGTTGATATAATGATAAGGCTTTTAGTCTGAGTGGAAATCCAGAGGCTTAAACTGAATGAATCATTTTAATATTAGAACAAATTGCCCATCTGGTGGTGATGGGGAGCAAAGTTGCTATTTCCTAAATTAGAGTTCCTGAACACTGTTACGGTTTTGCAAGCTGGTTCTGTAGTGCTGTGTTACAGTAACAGGCCGGCTTTAATACAATACATCCAACGTCTGCTGGTGCCTGTTTCTTAGACCTCTTGTATGACAAAATACATTGGATATATTGAATTGCTACCAAAAAGGACATTCTAATCATTAATAAAAGTTTTGTATAACCCTGCTTGATTTTAAGGAGTTGTGATGAAGTTTTTTGGTCTTGACCTTTTAGAGCGGCCCATACCCTTTGACCACATGATGTATGACCACCTACAGAAGTGGGGGCCCCGCAGGGAAGAGGTGAAATTTTTTCTTCGTCATGAAGAGTCACCAGCTGAAAGCAATGAACAGAGTAAGTACATTTATCCTGTAGTGCTGTTACTGAAACAGATACAAAAGATTTCTGAAATGAGTTTAGTTTTCAGTTCATTCAGTGAACTTCAGTGGTAATATGTAATGCAACTTCCTTATACCTAAGCCATTTGGAACCTTCCTTTGAACCTTTACTCTTGTTCTTATTCTCTTCTTTAGAATGATTTTTACCAGTCTGTTGAGTAATAGCAAAATCCGTTTGTATTTTGCTTAATTTGGATCCAAAAAAGTTGGTGGATATTAGAGACTTGATGTGGTTTTTGTTTATTGACAGAAAGTCCCTACATTTTGAGCAGGTGGAATGGTTCTTTTTGACCTCCTGTTTTTTCAGTTGCACAGAGAAAGACTTAGTAAACTCCTTTGCCTCCTTTAAAACCTCAGATCTGCCAGACATCACTGGCAGAGGTTTCAGTGCCTTTACTTTCTCAGAACCTCATGTGGGTATATTTAATACTGGTGATAATTTGCATCTTGAAAAATTGCTGGTCTGCTTGGTTCTATAGAAGAAGCCTTTATATGAAACAGTGCCCTATGAAGTAGGCTTTCTTAAAAGACTGTATTAAAAAAATAGAAGTGTTTTAGTTTTCTGAACTTACTGATGTAGACTGTACTTAATCTATGAGAGAGTTTTGAGGGTGTGCATTATAGACTTAATGGCTATCAGACTGTCTGAAGGACAGGAAAGGTGTCTTGGTGAGGTGTGTTTGCATACCCAGATTATCCTGACTCATTCAGCTAATCTGACTACTTTTAACAACAGGATTTCAAGTCTTTGCTGAGTCCTTCCTGCTTTCAGCTGAGGTTTCTTCTCGTATTTTTAAGTGGTTCCTGCTTGTTTTGAATGCAGAAGTAGCAGACCCAAAAATGTGTGAGGGAATTTTGTATTAATTAGGTACTTTGTAAAATAGTCAGCTATCCTTTGGGCAATACAAAGTATGTTAAGAAATTTAAGTTGCACCTAAAGCCAAAGAATTTCAATGTACAAGAAAAGCATTGCTTCTGAACCATGCATGCAATGCTTTTTGATTCGCCATTGATCTGTGGATCAATTTGTAGATTAAAGTTGTTTATAAAACAGAAATTAGAAAAGCTTCCTCTACTGTATTAATCTATAATGTATTCAGTTGAAGCTACTGCTTCTCATGGACACAAATTATAAAACTTGAGTACGTTGCCCTTCATGACATCTTTGCCCAAAGAGAAGTCCAGAAAATAGAGCTGCATATCTGTACTTTTAAGTGAGGAAGTCTGTGAAGTAAAAAGCTTTATTTCTGCTGATTCACTGCTTACAAAAAGTAACATTAGTAAGATAGAGTTGGAACTAGCAGAATAAAAATCCACAGGTAAAAGTTTCATGCAAATTCTTCAACAGAATTCTCAGAGCATTCAAGAACAGACTCAAGACTGAAAACCATTTGTGTTGAAAATTGAACTTTGCACTAAGAGTGATTCTTTACTTTTAGGTGGACGTCAAGCCCAAAATCAAAGAAATGGCATAAATATACCGGTGGAGAAACGTACAGAGAATGGGGTATGTAATAAAGCCTAAAAGTTTGGATCAACACCACTCAAATATTTTGTGTTTTAAAAATTATTACTTTTCAAGGTGTGTAATGATGGGAACTGGGGAAAAATATATTGATCTTGGTTTTGTTTTGATTTTGTTAGAAAGTGAATGGTACAACTATGTCTTTTTCTTCAACTATTCTGAATTTTCTGTCTAGAAAGAAATTATATGATGTGAGAAGCCCCGGAGCCTTATTAATTAATTTTCTAATCTGTTTTATTCATTCTGTGTAAAGTAAAACCAAGCTACATTATTCTTTCACACTTGTATTGCCTGTCCTCATGTCTTTCCTTTGATTTATCTCACTGGGACTGATTCATGACATTTCCTTATATATTGAAACATGAGGATATATCTATGGATTGGGATGTTTTCAGATGCTGGTAGAAGAGCTTTCATACCCCTCAGAGCCATCTTTTTATACTGTTTTTATGCACTTGAATAATTTCTACCCATAGAGTTTTTTATACTAATATATTACTAAGTTTCTAATTTAAAATAAAAATTACATACTACAGACCACCTGTGGATCTTGGCTTGATCATTTTTTCTTTTACACATAAAGCATAGTATATTTCTTTCAAAACTAGTATGGCTTAAAAACCTCCTACTCCTGAGCTGAAGCTCTCCTTACTGTCTTCTCTCATCTCATCCTCAATACTAATAAAGATTCTGCAAAGCATAGTCTGTTCTCATTTGCTCGGAACCATTCTGCTGCTTTTACCAAGGTACTCTAGCTATAGTTGGCTATTTTTAAATATTTTCAAATTTCAGTAGAAACATTTGGGCTCTCTAATTCATAGTTATATTGTCTCTATGAAGCACTGTCACTTTACAAATGTGCATATGGCTCTTTCTCAGTGTCAAATAATACTTGAAGTTTAAAAGCAAACAAATCAGTTTTTTCAAGCTGAGAAGTCTTAAATAAAAAAAAAAAAACCTAAAATGTTAAAAATAATTGTGCAGGTTCAACAATTTTGTGCTTGTATACTGCCTGATAATTAGCATCTAAAATTGACACCCACTCCCATGTAGCAACAGAGTTGTTCAGTCAGTTTGCAGCTCCCTTTGCAGCTTGTTTGTGTGTGGCATGTGGACCTAGGGGAAGGAATTTTTTTCCCTATTCAAAACAGTTAATCATGTATTGCTTTCTATGCTCCTTTTCTGTAGAGAGCCCTGCCTGATACCCTGTGCTGCATGGATCTGTTTATCCGGCTGCCATTGTCATATTGACAATGCAGTGAGATCATGGTGCTTAAAAGTGCTGGGGGAACATAACTCTTTCATGACCTCCCCTCATCTACTCCTCCATGTGGGTTGTAGCTCATACACTACATTTCAGATACAGTATATTTGAAAATTGGGACTGGCATGTGCAGAATGCCTTAAAATCTCACTTCTTGGCAGGGCTGAGTTTTATGATAGCATGTCTCTGTACTGAGTTGAATTTCCTATGAGGTTTTATAGGTAAAGCTCAGACTTGGTAACTTGAATAACACTGCTATCTTCATGCCATTCAGTAAATTTCTTTTTCTTTTTTTAAATCCCGAAAGTTTGCCACAAAATTAAAATTTGTTAGGGAACTGATCACTTTAAAAAGGACTTTTACCAGGTTTAGGAAATAAAGTGTATTAAATAACAGGTTTATTAAAATAGAAGACTAAAACCTGAAGGTGTTATAGCAATGTAAAATTGTAGTGGGTTTTATGCTAAAAATGGTACAAATTGGGTTTTGGAAGTGTTTAAAACTAAGATTTTCAATTGTGCTAAGTTTTAAATCAGAGGGGGAGGAGGGGGGGAAAAGAGGTGGCTTCAGGATCAAGGATTTAATCAGCTTACACTTACGTAATGCATTAGGCTTATTCATTGTTGCTGGCATGCTGAATGTTAGACTGGCCCTAAAATCAACACAAACCAATGGAACACTGAAGACAGCTCAAATCTTACCAAATACTCTGCATTCAGGTATTTTTTTACTATGTGTACTGCTTTAATGATGAAATAGTAGATTTTTTGCTTAATATTGGGTAGAGCTGCAAGTGTGACATGCATAGAAAACTTTAAGATGAATGTTAGTTTTTTTGATTGAAGCAATAGTCTCGGAAAAATTTTGGACAATCTATCCAACTGAATTTAGATAATTCTGTTAATTGGCATTTTATCATATGCAGTGAGATTTTTTTTGTTGTTCTTTGAAACTATATGTGCTTGATCAGCAATTATTTAAATAATGGTTAGCTTAAAATCACATTATGTAAATGCTTAAATTTAATTAGATTATCTTTCAAGTTAAAAATAGAATAGGCTAAGTCTCTTCGAGCAGTGAAACATGCATTGTTGTAAAAAGAATACTTACCTATAAGTATTCATCTGGGAGCTTTGCATTCTGCATAACAAAGTCTAAAGGAAAACTCTGTGAGGTTCTGTGAATTGACAAGTGCTCTTATTCTGGAGGTGACCTTTTGGGGTTTGCTTTTTGTTTACAACTTCTTTTCTTGGAAGTGGAATTATGCTGTAATCGGGACCTGATCCCTTCCAGTACACAAAGGTATAGATGCATGAAGATCAGACTTATGTAACTAAACATTTCCTTTCTCCAGGGAGATTGGACAGTGTCTCAGGAGGGATTCTCTTCTCTGAGAACAGCTGCCTCTTCTTCCTCTTCCTTTTTTTTTTTGCTTCTGTGACTGAGCCAGTTGTATCTGAATGCAAGTTGTAACAAGGGGAATTATAAATAAATACAGGAAAAAATGTTTTATCATTGAGAGTTACAGACATTGGAACAGACTGTTCAGAGGCTGTGGAATTTTGAGCTAGCTGAATAAAGTCCTGAGCAGTCTGAACTGCTCCAATCAGGACATATTGAACCAGATGACTTCTAGAGACTCCTTTCTGCCTAAAACATTCTTTGATTCTGTGATTGGTGGCTGTGAAACAGTGGTCATCTTGTTTGCCTCCAGGTGTCCTAGCATGGTCCAAGCATCATTCCATAGTAGCAGCAGCAGTCTGTGAACGGTGAGGCAGAGCAAATATAGGTGAAACCACTGGGGGTCAGTGGCAGACAGGAGAGGGACTGGGGAGCCCCAGCCCGGTGCAGCTGCCGGGAGACGTGGATCAGATGTTGCTCTCCCAGAAAGAGCACTGACTGGGTGATGACAGTTGTCCAAATGAAAAGGTAATCAGATCACCCAGAAATTTCTTGGAGATGAGGAAACAGGAAAACAGATGTAGCTCAGGGGGGAAAAAAAGGATGTGGTACAGGAACATGACAGAAGTCAAATGTATTGGACTGAATAAAAGTAGATTAGTGTAATGAAAAGAGTGTGTATGTGAAGAAATATTCATTTGCTATAGTTGCTTATGTAAAAACATAAAATAATATTATTTAAATATAAATTATTTTTATTCGTGATCATTTACTTGAGTAGCATAAAATGTCAGTTTGTGGTCTCCTGTGCTGTTTTCTTTTTTAATTTATTCTTGCTGTTTCAAAAATTGCTCCTTCGATTTAGAGAGGGTAATATCAATAAGCTTTTTTCTTAATGGATGTTGACTGAAGTCTTTGTCAAGAAATACAAAGTGGAACCTCATTTTATCTCACTTCAGAATTTGTGTTAACATTAGTGTGAAAGAAACTTGTGTAGAGGAAAAGATCTTTGCCATCATCCCAAACTGGAGACACATGCTCCTGCAAATCGTCTTAGTCTTGAAGCTGTGACTGGTAGATGAAGTTGAGTATTAAAGTTTTGTGCTGATTGAATAACAGAACTCATCTTCACTACTTCTGTAAAAGTGTCTCAAATCAGGCTTTTGGCAAAAATTACAACAGGTAGTCCAGCTGTTTTAGTACCTCTTACACTGAGAGAATTCTTACGGAAATTCCATTAACAGTCCCTTCTGCATAAACAAGGCAGATTTTCATAGTACTGATTTAATTTGAGGGAGTGTATGCTTGCTGATAGAGGGTAGATACCCTCTGATGCAGTCTCTGTATTCAACTCCATCGTGATAGCAGTAAAGCTACGCTGCTTTTGAGTTCCTGTGGTGTGACCTGTCCCATTCTGTGTTTAGAGATTAGGTAGATTTACAAGTGGTGCCAAAATCCTTGAATAGAATTATACATTGTTCATTAGTTTTCACCTTTTGATCCATGTTAGTGTGACCAGATAGAAAGGCATTAAACATCTAATGTACATTTTGTCATGGAGGGGCATTTACAAGTATTCTTGCACTGACAAAGTAATTAAAGGTTTCCTTAACCTGTCAGGCAAAGATTTAACAAAATCTAATTGTGAGGAAAAAAGGCAAACAAGTCAGATTATTAACAGAAGTAATAAACTCAGATGAAAAATACATTATATGTACTTGCTTGAAGTTTCTCATTTAAACTATTGAAGGATAAAGAGCTTAGTCTGGATAGAAGTTGTTCCTCAAAGCTGAGCTGCAAATTCAATTTAATATAAGCTTAGTAAGTATTAAGCACTCAGTTTATAACATTTAACAATGTGCTTGGAAAGGGCTGCCATTCACATAAGACAGGTTTTAATCAAATTTGTTTAAAATGAGCAAAAAACTACATTACTCTTGAAATCTTGATTCAGGGGTCTCATAGCAAAGTCAAAGCAAATAATTCCATTAAAAGATGATTTTAAACAATTTTGGCATAAAGAATTCTAACAGTTGCAGAAAAATATTTTTTTTTTCTGAAGAAATATTCATATAAGCTTCCTGGAACATTTTGACTCTCTAGTAAAAGACTAATTAAATCAGATTCAAATTTTCCCACTTTTCTGCTGCAACTCTCTCTGTTGCTTTTGTTAGAGACAAAAAATTATTTTATCTGCCACTCCTGCTGTCAGAGGTGTTCCCTCAAGTAAGACATAGATTTTGAAAATTGTTTACCTGTCAGAGAGGGGAGCCTTGCTGCCCCTACAGTAGCCTTCTGCACCATCAAATTCATAGTTCAGTTCCTAGGTCAGAGTTTATAGAGTTTGGATTCTCCAGAGACTGATACAGTTCTTAAAGTCTGTCTGAAGCATTTTCCAGACAGCTGGCAGTATGTTGCTCTTGAAAAAAAAAAAAAAAACAGAAAAACTAATCCAACTAAAGGATTTAAGGGAAAAAAATTAAATTAGGAAGCAGAAAAAAAATATTACAGTGTAAAGCTAATTTTAATACATACAAATAGCTTTTGAATTCTTGTTGGACTAGAAATCAGAGCCTTTCACACCTCAGTAAAGGTTAGTTATGTAGGGGATGATAGTTTGTAGTGTCTACAAGACTAATAATTGTGTGATCCCACAGAAAGAATTTCTGTGGAACTGTGGGGAATTCAAATGCTCTTGACCTCGTATCTCCCTCTGAGGCCTCTTTTAAACTTTTTAGGCAGAATCACATCTTTCTTGGCTTTGGAATGTCATAAACAGTGTTTTGACTTGTCCTGTGCAATCTCAAATATATTTCAGTCCATAATGACAAAGTTACTAGATTTTTAGATTTCATGAGAATAATTTCCTCAGTTTCATTGCACTTACTTTGTGATTATTTTCCTGTTACAATTTTAATTATGATAGCATTAGTTTATGACTAATACTTACTTTTAACATCTGACTTAATTTGGTTTGAGGAATCTGAGGATTATTCAACTAGTTGGGACCAGGAAACATTCTTGGAACCTACTTGGAACATTGTCAAAGGACTGTTTTCCTCTATGTCTTCTCCATGTATTTACATAATTTTTAATCTCCATCAGTCTGATGCCAGATATTTATCTAGATGGCCATGGATATGAGAGTCACAGTATACAGACTCGTGTTACACAGACATTTACACACACTCACTTGGCAGTGTACAGATTTTGTAGTTCTGCTGCTCTTTGGGCATCAAAGAGAGTTCTGTTCAACAAGTTACAGGCACTGTGGTTTCCTAGTCCACGACAGCCACCAGCTGGGTTCCCATTTTGAAGAGGAGAAAATACCTAAACTGCACCACTTACTGTATCTCTCCCTCTAGTTCCTGTTTTTATAGGTCTAGCTTTGCTTTCCCTCACTCATGGCTTTGCAGTTTTACAGCAATACTTAGTTGCAGATATCCATGGGAGGGGGAGGAGAAGTCTCTATGTGTGTTCAACCCCTAACTATGGTTATTTATTTTCCTATGTTTGGGTTTGGACATGGAGCAATACAATTCACTCTTTACCCTGGTTTTCTAACTAAATGAAGCATGTGAAGAATTGCTTCCAGTTGTCACTGCACATAGAAATCCTGAGCTTCTTGGTCCTATATAAAGTTAGAACAATTTAGAATGAGTGTTTCAGCTGACTTACTACATAATACACATTAACTCATGAAGTAAATGTTACTGAAAGACTTGTTATTTTTCTGAAGTGTTGCTGTGCAGCCCTTACACCTGGACTGTAAACTTCAGTGCCCTTTGTCACAGCTGTATCCTTTTGCAGTCACATTATTAGTATTATTTTTAGTTAAGCCAAATATTTTAATATCCAGTTATTTTAAGGAAGATGGGACTTAACCTTTCCTTTATTTCTGTAGATCTTTACAAGAGACAGGTTATAAAATTCACTGCATGGCTCTGAGAGGTTAAATGTGAAAGTCTGAGAGTTGGGACTGTTGCTCTGTCTCTGAGCAGCTTTCAGTTCAGAGCAGGAGACACAACTGGTCCATGCAATGCCAGCTATTCATTTTCAGTCTGCCTTTCGAGCTCTGTCTTGTATGTAGCTGTGTCATTTGCAGATTAGTGTTTTCTCTTCTTTTCCTTGGTCTCTGTGGTGTTTCTTAGGCAGTGCTGCTGTGGCCTCCTTTCTCTGCTGCACCTTTCCATGTTCACTGACTCGTTCATTTAGTTTCTGTCCCTCTTGCCTCTGGACACCAGGCATTCCTATTTCCCACCTGCATGTTTTTCCCAGGCGAGTGAACCTTTCCATTTCTCTGTTGTTTCTGCAGCTGCCTCCAGATCTAATTGTTGTTAAGTTTGTTCCCCCTGCAGTCTTCCTCAGATCAAAGCCAAGAAAAATGAAAGTCCCTCTAGCTAATTTCGGAGCAAGGGAGTTGAGCTTGTTCTTCTTCTCGTATTCCTAGTGGATGGTTTTACTCTACAGCTCATACCTTTACTCGCTTGCTAAAAATAAGCCTGTTCTTTATTCAGCTGGATTAGTCACTGTATTGTGCTTGGACATAGAGTTCTTCAGTGTCCTTATGGAGACCCATTTGGCTGGATCTCTTGTATAAGTGCACTGAATCATGCTCGAATTACTTTCTTGAAAGAAGGAAGAAAGGGTGAACTTGCATGTCATTCGTGAGTTTGACAAGGTAAATTACAGCTTTTTATGTTTTGGGGTTTTATCTTCTACAATATCCTGATTGTAGATACAGAAGAAATTGTTATTGGGGTTTAGTATTTTCTGTAATGTTTAATATTTAAAAACTCTTAGGTCTAGGTTTGGGCTTGTTCCAGTCTTCTCTGGCTTACAGATTCTTGACTTATGCTATTGCACACATGCTTTAGCTTTATTGGTGGCTCATGTATTTATCTTGTTGCAAGCAAGATTTAAGAAAAAGATGAATTATGTAGGGAAAGGCAAATAGCAAACACTGGAAAGGTTATTTGCATAAGATTGTGGTATCTATACTGACTGTACTGTTTACCTTTTATCTTAGGCAGTCTGTTAATGAAGAAACTCTGTTAAGTTTCAGGTGGTATGGCTTGCTGTCACTTTAAACAGTAAAATTATATACAAAACCCAGTGATTTTCCTGATCTCTTTGGTATTCAGTTTTGGCCTAGCATTGGTAATGCTACAAAAATACAAAGGAACAAATAATCCATGTGTTTTTAAAGCTAAATTGTCTATGTTCTTACATTTTCAGTTTAACCTGATAACTGTGAAACAACTGTGTATTACTCAACATTTTCCATTGAATATGAAAAGTGCAATGAATCAAGCTGATTATAGTTGACAGCTGGCTTGATCTTGCCGTGATTAGGTCTTTTACTGCTGGCAAAATCCACTAGCCTTTTCCGTTAGCTGATTGCTGATGAATGCAGAGACAGCTTTTCATATCGATAAAGAGTTTGGGGAAACCTTTATCCCATATAGAGCAGGATTAAAAGGCATCCTACCTACTATTGATTGCACTGAGCCAGAAAACCATGCAGGAACTCATAAGATGTGCAGGGTTGTTGATATGGCTTGTTCACAACAAACTGTTAAACCTGTAGTGTAGACAGAAAATAGCAGAAAGATGGAGCTGAAGCGTGTTGAAGCATCGCAAATGTTTACAGCTGACGGGCAGTGCTGCGAAATAAAGATGTGCTCTCTTGCAATTACGTGGGGAAATAGTGAACAGGTAATTAATTACTTTTCAAAATTTGTTAGTTTTACACTTTGGTGGACATGTTATTTAAGTGCTGTGTAGCTTTCGCACTTTTAATTTAAATGATTGTGGGTTTAGTTGTCACGTGACCCGAATGCAGACCAGCTCAGGTTTTTTAACGCCTTATTTCTGAAGTGAAATTCTTAGTTAATCAGATTTTCTTATATGCATTTGCTATCTTTCTTACTTTTTAAGATCTTATCAAAACCTTGTTACTTCCTAATGTCATGTTCAACTTTTGCTTTTGACAGTTTGTTTTTGTGGGAAGTCTTACAGTAAGATCACAACATATCTTTCAGTTTCCTGGATACTTATTTTCAGTGCTTTTGTGTTTTAGAAATGTTTTATTATACTGTTCTTGTAATGAACAATATTACATCACTACAGAAAGACTTCATATTGAAACAATTACTTAAGGGAAGAATAAACACAGAATTGGTGCTAAGCATGTTATTCAGACTAATGATAAGTGCATCTTAACCACCTTTAGCAATCCTATCAGAATAAGCTGTTGCTTTTAGAAAAGACCCAGAAAAATATAGTTCCAAGAGTATTTCTAAAGGATCTAGACAGTGTATTTTCAATGTGTATTGTAACTTGTCTATTACTCAAAATCACTATGAGTAAAAGGATTGCAGTTATAAAAAGGTCTGAGATTTTGTGCATAACTGATACTTCAACAGGAATGCGTTGCCTCTTTTAAGATGCTTTTTTTAGGAGTATGAGGTTGATGTTTTAATTAAAATCAGCTACTGGGTATTTTAGCCAAAACTAAAATTAATATAAACATGCTTCAGATTTCTGTGGCTGTTTAAAAGTGGTTGCAAGGACAAGGAAGAAAGTACAGCTTTAAATAAACAAGTTTCAGATGCTGCTTTCCTAGAAGTAATTTATAAGCAGTCTGTTTCAGATGTAGCAGATGTTCAATATGTGCTTAAATCCATTTCTAATTTTGAAAACCTATTTTAACATTGTTTTAATTTTTGTAAAGTTCTGCCTTTTCTTAGCTGTTCTGCTTAAAATAGCAGCCTTACTAAGAAAGTAATATGGGAAAATAGGAAATCTGAAGTCTGTAGCTTATACTGAGTAGACTTTAAACATTTTATTATGGAGTGACTCAACCATGAGCAAGTTGGAGGAATTACTAACAAGATAGTATAGATTGAGAGAGGTTAAGATTTTTATCAGCTGTAGATAATGTGACATTTTTCAGCAAACTGGGATGCAGTTAAAGCAACTTTATTGTAAGAAACTGTTAGTGTATTTATTTGCATGATACAATAATATTTTATAATAGCATTTAGAGGTAAAATTACTTGGTTCTGTTTGTGATGTTAATTTCAGGATTATTTTATTGTCATGAGATAGCACACACTGGGTAGAGTTTTCTTTAATTCCCAATATTCTGGGTATCTTTTCTGGGTTTAATTAGCTTGTTCATTTCCATTAAGCTAAAAAAAGGCACGTGCTATTGTCATTGGATGCTTTAAAATGGATTTCTGCTATCGGCATGTTTCTGACCCAATTAAACAAAGATGCAAGGCTGAACTGTGGATAAAGCCACTAAACTGGAAATAATGTCATCCATGTCGAGACCAGCAAAAACTCTACTTGAGTTTAAATAGAAACAGATACTTTCTTTTTTATTTTCTATAGCATTACACATGAGTTTAGATGAAAGATTTTCAAGTTATCTTTGTTGTGCATGTCACTGAGATCAGGTTTTATAGAAAATGTGTTCAAAAATCTATTAAAATTCTTGAATTATTGACACATAGGGTCAGTATATTTCAGAAATGTACAGAGGTCAGAGTCACCAATCTTCAGCAGATGCTCCATCTCTTCTTAGAGAGCTCAGAGAGCATAAGGAGGCCATGTTCTTGTCACCTACCTGATGCAAGACTGGCATAATAAACTCAGATATCTTCCATCTATTTTCCTCATCACTACTGTTGTGCCAAGGACAGGTACCAAAGGTGTGTGTAGGATATTCTCAGTAGCAACCCTTAAAGCTTTGTTACCAAGTGGGCTTTTTAGAGCATCCCACAAACTTTTGTTATTTTGAATGTGATACAAGACAAAGATGGTGCGCTCTGGGTGTCTGCTGCTCATGTCCACATTAGCATTGGAGAATTAGGAAGTCTTTTGGTAAGTTCAGCAGGAAAAGCAAGTTGTTTCTTTCTTTCTTTCCTGCCCTGGCAGTTTGGAGTTCTTCAGCTAGAGTTGCTGTTCCTTTGCTGTAAATGCCACACAGGGGAGGAAATGTGTGGATGGCCCCCAGTGATGACAACTCTGTGGTTTGGGGAGGCTGAGAATTGTCAGAGCCCTGATCCCAGTCTGGAATTCACTGACTGGAGAGCACTCTAACCTACCCCTTTTCATTTTATGGTTAGCATTCTGCTTTGTTCAGGGAAAATGCTCATTTATATAGTATACTTCACTCCTTTTTTGCTCACATGCTCGTACACCTAGTTCCAGACCTGTCAGTTCTGTTCTTCATGTAGCTCTGTAGATTTCTGGAGTTTGACAGCTCTGCAAAGGTAAATCTCTAGTCTGGAGATGAGGTTTTTATTCCCTCCTGTGCTGTAGGAAGTACAAGCAACTTAAAACTGCTATGGATCATGGAAAGCTGAGTCTTTCATTATGTGCAGTAAAACCAAACTATTTACTTTGCATTTCCATGTAGCCATTTTAAGCCTTCTCAGGAGCAACTTGCAGTATCTTTCTGGTCTCTGCTCTCCTCTGCTATTGGGGTAGTGAAGATGTTTTCTTTTTGCCATGGCAAAACTGTGTGTCTCCGTAATGAATCCCACATGGCAGGGCTTAAGTTCTTTCATGAGCTCAAAGTTGTTGCTTCTTGGATTTTTTTCTTTCTGTTGCAGTTTCTAATAGTACTGTGGTGTTGGGGGGGAGGTTGGGGTTTTGGTTTGGGGATGGGTGTGTGTGTGTCCCCCAGCCCTTGATATACTGGTGTTGTCCCCATTTGGATAAAGAGTATTTCTTTCAGATTTTTTCTCCTTGAGGATATGATTACTTTTACTCTCATAAGAAAGAAGGTTGGAGGACTTCAGAGAAGGTTTGGGTTTTTTTTTTTTTTTTTTTTTAGTTTGGCTATAAAGGTCATTTGGCCAAAATGTTTCTTTTCTGTACAACAGTTTTAGAGTGGCAGCCTACATAAAGAATAGACAGTGTAGCTGGGCTGCAGGTGGGCTATCTGCTGCATTATCTTCAGCAGCTGCTCTGATGGTTGCAAGTAGTGGGATACAAGCAAAAACTTTCTGGGTTTCCCTTTTGATGGCCAAAGTCAGAACCAGCCCTTCTGGGATCCACAGTAGAAGCTAAGGCACAGACATTTTTGAGTCTCTTTGTGCTGGTTGTTCACATTTTAAGTTACATTGACCTTGCAATTGGTAGTTTAACCTCGGATTCATTTCTGACTGTGACAAGAGAGGAGCAAAGTGGTGGAACAAAGTACAAAAAGAGAAGTAGTAAATGAGGGAGTAAGGATAGAGGTGATGGGGGCGAATGATAGGAAGAAGACTAGAAAATATATGAGAGTTCATAGTACATGATTGAGTGGACAAGGATATGCACAGGAAAAGGTAGAGCTTGGCCAGTTTCAGGAAGCTTGAGTGCCTTGGACCTGTGGTTCCTCATGGAGGGTTTTGGGAAGGGAACTTCAGAAGATTTGTGTGGGAGATGGGTGTGAACTGAAAAGAAGGAAGAAATAGATAAGGGAAGTTAATGACATGGTGATTCTTGCAAACCTAGAAAGAGATCCGAAGAGATAGTATGCAGGAAGTGATTAGTAAATTCTTGTACTACCCTGCTTTTCTTTTTCAATTAATTAGTTACATTATGCTTTACACTGGCTGGGTGAGTGGCTGGGTGTTACTGAACCAAGACTTCCAGTCTTTATGATGGCCCATAAAGCTTTTGAATATTTGGTTTTTCCTTTAAAGGTTTTTTGAAATCATAACAATCTCAGGTGTGGATTTAGTGTGTGTTTCATTATTATTTTTAAAGTAACTTGTCTTAGTAGTGCAAACTTAAAAAATGATTAAAAGTAAGTATATTCATGGGGCAAGCATGGAGGCAAAAAATGCATAAAATCAGACCACATCCCAATTATCATCTTTTAAAAAATGATCTATTCAAAAGGTTGATCTCATGGGGTTTTTATTTTAATATTGACATAATTAGATTCTTCTTAAAAGAGTTTTCTGTTGGGAGTAAAGGCAAAAAGCCACTGGAATCTGCCCTTATTCCTTCCATCCCTTGGCTACAGTACATCCTGCTTGTCAAAGAAATATTTTAAATTCAGGTGCAATTTTTCATTTACCATTGTGAGTTGTCAATGAGTAAGCCATTCATAATAGCCCAGAAGCATGTAGTCTGAGGAGTTCGTGATATTTAACAGCATAGAAAGGAAGGAGGAATAAGAAAATAAATTTTCAGAGTGACAAGACTAATATGTAGAAATAAATATTCAAGGAGGTTCATTTCCTTAATTAAATGCCTAAGGTATGATTTGTTTTGAGGCTGCTTGTAAAGTGGTTCCCAAACTATTTAATTACTACTGTACTATTCATCTCACCTGTCTCAAAAATATTAATCATCAAATGGTAAAATATTAGCTTGTAATAGGAGGATGATGTCAGAAGCTGAAACTCAAGTTCATTACAAATTCTATCTTTCATCATGCCCTTTTAAAGTGCATGTTAAATAACATAAATACAATTTTTTTAAGATCCCTGTCAATATTAAGAAATCGGTGAATATAGGTGTGAATTATTCTTGTCTATATGAGACATACGTAATACTTCTTCGGTGCCTAATAATGCAGTGTTTGCTCTCTGGCATTTCATTTAGGAGTTCATCCCTGTGTAAATGCTGCTGTGAATCAATGAAAAGAAATTCACAATTCAGCAAAACTGTCTGCTTTGATGTATCACCATGTAGCAAATGAATCTGTGGAATCTGGAGGAGTAGGTATTTGTAGTGGCTTTTAGTACCTCCTTCAGAAGTCGGTTCTGTAGGAGGTCTGTTTCCTGCTGCAGGAGAAAGGAGGAGGTCTGGACCTTAAATGTGATAGGCTCGTGGCTGTTATGAGAGGTGAGTGTCTTGTCTTTGTGGATGGAATTGTTAATAACTAGTAGGAGCAGCACAAACTTAAGAATCTGAGAAACCAACAACCTCATTAAAGAACTGAAAACGCAGCTCTGTCTTTGCCTGGCACAGCCTGAGGTTTTGGAGAAGGACTGAGATGGACTTTTTTTGTGGCAGTGTTTGCATATAGGTTATTGCAAGCAGAGTTTAATATGAAGTGCTCTAACTAATTGATTTAACTAGATCTCGACAAGAAGGATTCATTGTTTTTCATGCTGTTTGAAAAATGAAGCTATGCTAATTTGGAGATGAGAAACCAGCAACAGTCTATCTGAAAAGAATTTGTTTGATGTTGAAGAGGAATTCTGCTCGCTCTGTTTACTGCTTTTGCCATGTGGATGAAAAGGAGAAAACGGAGAGTGAAGTTACAGGTTCAATGCTATGTTTCCTCAGCTGTCTTTTTTTTCCCTAAGTATAGTGTAGCCCTTGTAAGTGAAAGGGATACTTACTGGTGTTCAGTGAGGTGAACATTAGAAGATTTCTCATAGGGTGTTTATATTTAAATGGTTAATTATCATTGTTTCCCATGTTATTGTGCTTTGCTACTTATAAAAGGTTTCTAGAAATTACACTTTCTAAATGGAGCATTTTGCAGTAGTTAATGGCTTCTTCAAGGAGATGCTAATATTTGCAATGATCTTGTAATTAATCTTCTATATTTTACATGATGCAAAATAATACCAAGCGTTATGAGAGAGACTTAAAAATATGCTTGTTTAAAACAGTAAAAATTCTGAGCTCTTTGGTTAAACTGGGTTGGGGTTTTTTTTGTTAGTTTCTGATGCTTTTACAAACCAGTTTCTTATTGCCATTGTGCATTCCAGGTTACTTTAGCCATTTGGAAAATCTTTAATTTTCACGTAGTGAAATGGCTTTTTTACCTTGAAATTCTCACAACCACTATACAGATACCACCTATGAGTCTGGATATATTTTTAACAAGATTACTTAGTGGAATAAAACATCTCTCTGTTTCTTGGACAGTGTTATACTCAAAATTTCTGCTGGAAATACTGGATCTAGCAATGTTTTTAACTTCAACTGGTAATCAAAGCAGAGAAGAAGGAAGCATTGGGAAAACTTTGCATAGTTTAATGCAAGTTACGTGTTTCTGAGAAAGCACATATTGTGAAAATACTATCAAGTCACACACATTCCCTCTTTAACTTCTAAAATCAGTGATCCAGAGGGAAGCCTTCATGCTATTCTGAGCCCCTTTTAAGAATTGCCTGCAGAGCCCAGCAGAAGCAGATGTAGAGGTTTATTTTTTTGTGGCAATTGGGCATGCCAACTGAAGTCAGCAGAGCCTGAACATGTTTTGGGAGAAGCATCTGGTTTTCTATGTTGTTTTCTTGTCTCAAGTAAGCACATTTTGGTTTGTGGATGGCACTTGGAGAGGCTTCCTTACTTCCTTAGCCAATTAGTGCGTTTCAGTCAGTAATTAATAATTTTGGTGGCCACAAGTGGGTACAAGTTACTTGCCCTGAAAGGAGATTGGGAAGGACTCTTCTCTGCATAAGTCATGCTAATAAAAAAAGTGCACACTAGGAAGTTCTATTTTTTCCCGTGTTGAAATAGAAAATTGGTATCTTGAGTGGTCTTCACCTCTTTTAATTACTTCTCTACTGTAAATTTTTTTCATTATTGTTGACTAGTAAGAGGAATTTCAGTTGCTGTTTCCAGTAAGAATTACAATTTCACTTCATAATTTATTCAGTGGGAAATGTTCAAACAGACAATAACTTTATCTAAACATTTTAGCTGATATGTCAATATCATGTGTCCAACATGCAGCAGCTTTAAAAATTAGTGATCCAAATCTGGCTCACTTCAGTGATTGACCTGGGGTCTTTGTCTTACTTAAAGAATTATATGCAGCATCATGAAATTTTAATTCAGGTAGAAAAAAAAATCAGTTACTTTAAAACAAATTGTATTTTCCTTTCCTAAATGATGCTTAAAGAAACAGTCCTGTATTGTGTGCTGGTCAGAGAACTGATACTTAGGTAGGAGTTTGATGCAGAAATATGAAAAAAGCCATTTGAAGTGCGTGAGATACTGTGGTATCAACAAGATGTTTCTGAGAGTGAAGTGCAAGTACTGCAGGAGATACATCACTGGGTATTAGTAGGGTGGGCCCAGAAAAGCAGAGCAGCTAATTCAGTTTTCCGGTGGGATCAGGTGGGATCAGATCCATAATCTGATGTGGGATTGATTTTGGGCACTGGGGGTTGTTTGGCTGTTTGTTTGTTTTATTTTTTTTCCCCTGTATGTCCGTAAAATGTTCAAACCTCATTCCATTTCATAAGCATTTGAAACAGTTTATTTATCAATATATCCAAAATACTTAATTATCATTTCTTTTTCAGCAGTTTTGACTATATTGGGGGTAGCAAGTGATGTGACTTTTATTTGGTTTACTAATAATGTAGTCATGAAATTTGGTGGAAAAATTACATTGTTTACTGAATTATTAGAGTGCAGTAGTCCAGCATTTACACTGATCCAATAAATTGACTGAATTATGTGTAAATACTTTGAAACAGATGTTGGGCTATTCTGAACTTTACAGCATAATTTTTCAAAGACTGTTATTTTCTTTCAGTGGAAATTCTGAAGTTGTGGTTAAACCCTGCAGTTCTCAGGTTATGGGTTTTGGTTTTCTGAGTAGCAAGTTTCAGCTCCTGGAATTTTTTTTGGTACATTGCACTCTCTTGAGATTGCATACAAAAAAGTGTGGTTGAAGTAATTTACTGTATAAATGTAAATTGTATTTGTTGATAGAACTATGGAGATACTGAAATAACACATTCATTTTTTCAAACACATGAGATTTGGTCACACACATGGTATGAATTTTAAAGACTTTTCATCAATTGTGTCTCTATCCTGACTTTGTAGCTTGTGTTTTGAAATGCTAAAGAGTGAGAAAGCCTTGTTAATACTTTGCATTTCATTCAAAGTAATAGCCACTTACTTACCTAAAGGGAAATCAGCTTTACTTTGCTTCACTTCTACAGACTGTTTTTACAGATTCTTAACCAATATATCAGAATTTTCACCATCTTTGGATGTGAGCTTAGTGACCCTTTATCTAAGAGTTCTCATGTGGTCTTGTCCTGTGCTAGGTAAATTAAAAGAATGAGCAGGTTAAGCTGCCAAGACAGTTATGCTGAAAATATTAGGAAAGGAAAGCAGCTTCAGATTCTCGTACTGCCTAAAATACCTGCTTGCAGTGTGTTATCTCATGTGCCTTACCAGGACTGTGTGCCAGAGCTACCAAATATATGAACAGAGAGATGTTAAATGTCAGATAAGGGTTCTTTTCTCTCTTCTTGTTTTATCTCTTAGTGTTTTCCTCTCCATCCACTTTTCCACTTTTTGCTTTTTTTGTCTGTCTGCATGATCAGTGTCCCTCCTTTTTGCTCTGATGTTCCTCACTCTTTCACAGGTGCCCATCATTCCTCTTTCTCTGAGGTCTTGGAAGGAGCCTTTAACCTTCCTCTGAGGAGTGGAGGTTTAGCTTGTCTGGTCAGAATGCCTGATACACATCAACACATTCATGTAACATTTTCTGTTCTGCAGATTGGGAATCCACGTGTTGAGCTCACTCTTTCTGAACTGCAAGATATGGCTGCCCGACAACAGCAACAGATTGAAAATCAACAGCAAATGTTGGTTGCTAAGGTAATAATTATATACAGACCAAATTTTTTCAACATAGGCAAGCATAAGTTTCATGGATAGAGAAAAGCACATTAAGTTATTTCAGTTAAGCTCAGGAAGTATCTTGAGAAATCCATAATTTTACCAGAATAATCTTCGCCTTAGGCAATGGGGAGTCTTTCAGCATAAATACTACTAGAACAACCTATGTGTCATTATAAAAATATTGCCAGGGCTTACTTATCTCTCTTGCGTGGCCCCCTTCATGATCTGTAACAGAACAAGCTCGACTCCATGCTCATCTTTAGTAGCTCATTCACTCCACTCCAGCAATAGTGGTGTGAGATGAGAATATGTCCAATTCATAAATATTCAAGTATTATATTCCAAGTCTTGGATATAGAAGAATCTAAATGTTTGCAGAGTGGGGAGGGGGTTTGATGGTTTTCATGTTGTTGATGTTGTTCAGAGTATTGCAGTATGCCTTCAATGCTTGGACTACCTAGGAGTCAACCTAGGTACTGATTCTGTTGCTCTTTCTTCATGGAAATAATTTTTTTTTTTTAATTTTCCTTGTGTGCCCAGCAGAAGAACTGTTATTTAGAACAGGACCATTATCTTACAGCCGGTCATCTGGCTTAAAATGTTCTGTTGGACATATTTTGTCATGTTTGGGAAGCTGGGTAACAGTGCTGGAAATTTATTTTGCCAACAGCAAGGAAACTGTTAATAGCATCAGGAAACAAGTGCCAGAAGAAGCATCACAGATGTATTTGAATGAGTGCTCTGACTAGGACTGTATTTGCGTATCTATGTAAATATGATGGGTTTTTGTCTAAAAAAATCTTGAATCTCTGCTCTAAAGCAGATTTGTTAACTTGATGTTTAAGAGTTTTTTCTAGACTCATGCATATTTCAACGAAATATAACCTTTTCTGATTTGTGGAAGTAAAAAACCTGATCAAAGTGATAGGTTTTTTCTAAGTTAATATTGTAGGGTTTTTTTTTTTAATAGATGGGTAACAGGTGCCTCTTGTTTAAAACCTCCTTTTGCCAGGAACAACGTTTGCGTTACCTGAAGCAGCAGGAGCGTCGCCAGCAGCAGTCTGTTTCTGAGAGTGAAAAGCTTCAAAAACTTAAAGAACGTGTTGAAACCCAAGAGACAAAGCTGAAAAAAATCCGTGCCATGAGAGGGCAAGTGGACTACAGCAAGATGATGAATGGCAATCTGTGTATGTGGAATTCTTAGTTTATTTAATTTAGTGTTCACTGCATGACGAGTAAATAATGCTATGTTGTAAGTCAGTATAGCATCGAAGCAGGTTTTCAGATAGAATGTTTTTTTTGTCTTAAGGGGGTTCTGTGCTCCCATTACATTTGTATGGGACAGAACTTGTTAGTTTTACATAGTCAAACAAAGTCAGAATAAGTCTATTCTCTAACTATTAGGAAATTGATGTTAGCAAATTTGCAATGCAAGTATTTTATAGGTGCACACATAAATTTAAAGCTAGTGTGGTGTGTTTGTTAATACTTGTAAAATTTAAAAATTAACAACTTCTGCTTTGTTTTTTTGTTGTTGTTATTTTAATCTTGTTAATTTTAGCAACTGAAATTGAGCATATAAGTGCCATGTTCCAGGAAAAGCAGCAGGAGCTGCAGGCTGCAGTGTTAAAAGTGGATCAGCTCACTCAGCAACTGGAGGATTTAAGGAAAGGGAAACTGAATGGGTTTCAGTCTTACAATGGACAAATGACAGGGCCTGCAGCAGTAGAATTAAAAAAGTTGTATCAAGAGCTACAGGTAAGTGACAAAAAGATATTTGAATTGCAACTGTGGATTTTAGAAGTTGTGTTACTGCTCTTATGAGTGTCAGTTGGGTTGTGTTACACCTCAAAAGTAGTGTCTTAAAATGCTGTTAACGTGTGAGGTTGTAGTTGGTATACAACCTTTTTTCAGAAAGAACTTCATTAGCTTTAAAAACTATTTTGTTTCTTATACACATAATGATACAAAGTGTGCAAGTGTTTTGAAGGGCACTTCTCAGCCCCCTGAAATACTGAATGTCCACATAAGCTATTACTTGTTTTAATCTCCCTCAAAATTTTTTTTCTAAAACTAATTTTGGCACTTTTCTAGTTTGCCCTGATCTGGGTATTGCAAGCTCACTTAGATGTCATCTTAACTTGGAGACATGTAATTTTAAAAGTGTGTTGTGAAAATGTAGCTATATTGTCTTGTGTAAATACAACACATAAAATAACACATTTCAATACAATAATCAAAAATAGAAGCTGCACTATATTCCCTGCATTATATGGTGCAACATAGCTGCAGTATATTCACAGAATATTCCCTGCATTAATATCTCCTCCAAGAAGATTGTTATATCTAGAGTGTAGTTCTCACATAAGTAATTAAATACTCAGTTTACATTGGAATTTTGTCCAGTTGTGTGCTAAAGTATCAGGATTTTGAGGGCTTTTTTAATTTGCTCATGTACTTGATTGTGATCAAGGTAGCAGCTCTAACATATTTAATATTTTTTAATTAATTTAAATTTCAAAATTAGTCTCATTTGTATAGATGAGTAAATACAACATAAAAATCAATCAATCATGTTTTCATGCATTAGGAATAAAGTCCTTTTCCCCCTTCCCTGTTTATACAAGGCGTATCTATCTGCCTTTGAGTACTTGTCTAAGTATTTCTAAGTGCAGAGATGCCCAATAGATGAAGATTTCTCTCTTGTGCTTCACAGTGATCCCATATGTGTTTATCAAGACTTAAATTTGCCTCAGGTGTTTTTCGCTTGTAACATTACCATTAAAATTGGAACACTGAGACAATGTTTGAGTTATTGAAGGTATGAAAAAATGCCAGTGGCAAAGCAAGAGAAATAATTACAAAGAGTGTCATGGTTGATTTAAACCATAAAGGTAATCCTCCTCATAATCTACTGGAAAACCGCTGTGAAGGTTTCAGTTTAATCCCCATGCAGAGAGGAAAATCTGTGCCCAGTCCCTGCACAAGCAGTTCAGTTACCCCTGCTTCCAGGCATCATGAAGTCTCATGAGGAACTGCAGTCAGAATCAATAGCATTATTTCTGTTACAAGTTTGGAGTCACTTTGTTTTCATGATAGACAAGCTGTCTTGGGTAAGCATAACTTTTAACAAACATTTTCTGTGATTTAGTTTTTCACAGTAGAATTCAGTTCTGAAATGTCTTTATGCCTAATTCCTCAATCCATTTTCTATAAATGGGTTGCAGTCTGTGTGTATTTAGTAGGCATCCACTAGGTTTTTTAGGATATTTTTTCACTGTTTTCCTCTAAGAGTTGTTCATGATTGCAAATGCTAACTTGACAGGATGTGTGAAAGCGTAAATTAGAGACACTGGAACAAGTTGTTGATCCAAGTTCCTTTGCGTTTTTTAACACTGTATTAAAACCCAACTTGCAAAGAGACAGAACAAGAACTGTCTTAACAAGTGGGGTTTTATTTTTTATTTTTTTGTCTTTGAAGATCCGTAACAGGCTTAACCAGGAGCAGAACTCCAAGCTCCAGCAGCAGAAAGAGCTCCTAAACAAACGCAATATGGAGGTGGCCATGATGGACAAGCGAATCAACGAGCTGCGCGAACGACTGTACAAGAAAAAAGTTGAGGCACGTCAAAAAGAAAACATTCCTGTAAGATAAACTGTTAAAAGGGCCACACTTCAGTTTATCAAGGGCCTATAAAAACTACATAGAATCTCAGTTTTTCCCACTCAAAATAAAAGAATGTATAATAAAAGTAGCAGTTTTTAAAAAACTTTAAGGTTTCTCATAGATATTCAAAAATTGTAAGACAGAATATGTTTCCTTTCATTTTTCTTCGTGGCACAGACAATACTATATTAAAATCTGAAAAGTTTCTATTTCTAGGAAGGAAGTATGACTATGTGCTACATGTTTAAAAGCATGGTTGCATTAAAACATTGGGTTGTATAAAATACTGATCTTACAGTATGGAAAACAGATAAAAATCGAAATGGTTTGATAAAGTTAGGCTTAATAGTTGTCTGGAGCTTCAAAAAGATTTTAGAGATTAATTTTTTATTTCCATATGTACTAGCAGCTGGAGCTATGGCTTTAAAAAAACCCAACTCATACATATGTGATCATTTAAGAACTCATTTTAGACCATTTGCTTGAGAAAGGCACAATGAAAGAGACCTTACAAAGATAAAGGTGTCTCTAAGAGATGTATATGCTGTGACTAAGAAATTTAATTTTTGAGGTGTTAATTTTAGGGAATACTATTTGTGCCTTCTACTACTTTTTTTTCTCTTTTTGTTGAAACACAGAGTATGGTAACTTAATTATTAAGGTGCCCTAGCTACAGTGCATTGTTCTAGACAATCAAGTTTAGCCCTCCCTGTTCATCCAGCAAGTTTTAGATTAAATGGACATTCACGCTTCAATTTGTCTGATCATTTCCAGTTGAATCGTATTAATGGAACTTCCTCACCCCAGTCATCCTTGAGTGCTTCAGGGAGGGTGGCAGCAGTAGGACCTTACATCCAAGTTCCAAGTGCTGGCACTTACGCTGTCCCAGTAGATCCAGTTAAGCCACAGTCTCTCACCATTGCTCCTAACTCAACACATGGAAGATCAAAATCTGGTAAGTACTTGTGTGATGTTTATTAATACATATGGTTTGAAAAGGGGCAATAAAGAAAAGGAGTAATCTTAGTGTTGGCATAATTGCTGTAGTGGAAGAGGCAAGTTTCAGATTTGTTAATACTGTTGTGTGAATTGGACATAAGTCGTTTGATATGTGGCATTTTTGCCTCTTTCCATGAATTTTACTTAGGAGGTTGAGTGTTTTCTTTGAAATGTTACTGGCTGGTAAATCTCTAAAAGGAGCACTTTTTCTTCACAAATTCTATGTTGTGTCTTTAATAGCTTTTTCAGTTAGTTCGTGTGTTTGAATACAATAATGAAATCAACTTTGTGAAAAACTGTATTATAAATAATTACTTACAGCATGTTGCTTTTTTGTCAAGTAAAGCTAGTGAGTAAATAATAATATTACTTCTTAGAAGGAGACTAAATAGGAAAATAGAATAAAACTGTAGGAGGTTTTTGTTCCGTCTGTGATATGGGTGTTTGTGTCCCTTGAAGCATTTCTGAAATGAAATTACCTTAACATTGATGCTGTTTACTTGTTGCTGCCCTATTTAGTGAAAAAGGTGCCCTTCCAGAGTAGTCTCCTGAAATTTGTATCTGAAATTGGTTCCCAAGTCTCCCATCACTAATAGTTCCATCTACATTATAAAATAGAATTATTATTTAATTTGCATTGGAGACTAAATGAAGCTGGTCATATTTGTGCCTTTAGTTCTCAATTCTAGCAAATCCCACCTCTCTGCTCATATCTTAGAAGATTCAGAATTCTTAAGAAATTATAAGCTAGGAAAATATGCATCATACAACTAAAAATGCATGTTCCCATTCGTCTAACCACAGGACTTATTTTACCTGGTATCCTAGGAGAGATCAAAAATGGGATGAGGAATGACTAGGAGACCAAAGCTGCTGCAATATTCACGTACATTCAAGTACTTAAAACGGAATATTACAGCAAAATTTGCAGCAGGCTTTCCAGATGGGGAGGAAGAGATGGAGGGAAGACCATCTGAACCTCTCTGAAGGCAAGAATGTCAGAAATTCCCCCTTCCTCCCCAAAGACCCCAAGATCAGGAAGTAAAACTAGCCAAACAGAATTTAAAAAAAAAAGACCCTAATCTTTCCCATTGAAGTTAGTGATTTAGCAATACCTATATCAGCTACAAGTATTCAAAATCTCCACAAACCCCATCACTGTGGTTTTATGGAAAAGTCCCAAGAGTATGGAATTACTTAATGGTGGGGTGAAGGTACAGATTTAGTTTGCAGCTTTGTGGTTCCTTCTTCCACATAAGGAAAAAGACAGTTCTTAACTTTTAAGTTCACCAACAAAAACTCAAAATTTTGTAATATCAACCTCCCAAATATATATACCCACTGCTAGACCTACCTCAGGACTTTTAATATTATAGAAGTAATTATTCCGCCTTAGGACTGCCTTTGTATTTATTGTTTTGAAGGTACTTGAATTAAGTTCTGTAAAATAGATTTATGTAAGTAGAAGCTTATATGCTCCCAGGAAGAAAAGAAATTGAGAATTTTTTTCAACTGTCATGCTTTTATTTCTCATTATCTGAGTTGTTCCTGTTCTAATTTTCTCCATTGTCATTGTTATAATTTTTCCACCACTTTTTTTCTTTCTTTTTCTGTGTAACTGGATCTGCCTTGGTGTGTCCGGTAGAGACAGACTGTGGGTGTGTGAAAAAATCTCCAGACACCTGGAAGGTTTCTGATTTAGACATAATAGTGGATCCTATTCTGTCACCTCCCACTTCTCTTCAGTCTGCTGTTCACAATGTCATCCGCCTGGCACCTACTCTGTTTGACACCCAGCACTGTGAGTCCGTAGAAGATCTCTGGCTAGCTAAGAACTCAGTTTTTAATATGGTCATCTGAGCTCTTGCACACAGATGCATATTAAACAGCATCTTTAGAACTTGTGTTGTGGTCTGGCATGTAGAAGATGCTGTTGGAATGTAAAATGGTTGAGAAGCTGCTTTTCATCTCTGAAGGAAACAGATTTGCAGCAAATTCATCCCAGGAGTACTGAAGTAGTGTACCTGGGATGAGTTTTCTTCACTAAAAAAACTCAAAATTTTCAAAATGTTAGAAATCTCTGGCAATCACTAAAGTGTGTTTTAGTATATCTTGGATTGGATAGATGTATAAAATACAGGCTTAGTTTGAGTTACTTTGTGGAAACTTCAAGTTTCCATGTTGCACTGACCCCAGAGTTGGGGTCACTCTGTCCAAGTCAATACCCAGAATCTTGCTGCCTTCCATTGGACTTGGAGTGTGCTTCAGTTGCTATAGTAAATATCCTGAATCCAGACCTACAGAAATTTTAGGTGAAGTCAGAGAAAATGCACAAAACCTTTTGTGTCTGTGTGTCACCGTCTTATTTATGTAAATGCACGATGGCCTGGTGAGAGCTGAAGTACTCTGGGTGTTCCATTTACAGGCATAGGCAGGAGGGTGCATTTGGAGGGGCAGATGGAGCCAGTTGGCTGTGGGGTGGCTGAGAGCAGGAGCTGGTGTGGCCTTGTCAGGAGGATGTTGGCATCAGATCCCCCTAGACCAGGTTGCTCAAAGCCTCATCGGGCCTGGCCTTGAACACCAGCTCCAGGGATGGGGCATCCACAACTTCTCTGCACAGCCTGTGCCACCGACTCCCCAACCTCACAGTGTAAGTTAGAGAGAGGAGGGACAGTCTGAATTTACTTCCAGTCTGTTACCTCAAAATTTGGGCATAAACATGCTGATTACAAAAAGTTTTTGTGTATCTGTCTTTTTAATAGAAGAGTGTGGGTTGAATTTGCAGGTAAGATGTTTAAATTTGTCAAGTCTTTTGGTGTTTTTTCTGTAAGTGCTGTCCTTGTAACTAAACTTACAGATCCAGATGCTTTCATGTTTAGCCTGAATCAATTATAACACACGTTACTGATCTTCAAAACAAAGGTTTTACTGAACTGTAACCTTACTGGATATACAGAATGTCTTGTGTATTTTGTACAGCAAGCATTAATTCAGTGCCATATTGGAACATTTCCTATTGTTCAGGGACTAAGTGCTTAGACACTTTTTTGGTCTCACTCCTGATAACAAGATGATGAAAAACAATAACAAACAAAACCCACAACATTTTCAGTTCTTGGATGTTGCCACTATTAAAGCCAGGCCTCATTGCTTTACTTCCTGGCAGTTTGCAAATGTGAAAAGTGATTTCTGGACTATATACTGTATTCTCAGTGTAAAAATATGCAAGTGTTAATCCTGTTTTGACAGATACTCAACAAAGAGGGTAAGGCTTATGGATAGAAAGTAGAATGGTGATGGAAAAATCACTCTCATTAGAGTGTTCCTATGCAGCTTATTTTGAGACTGTCTATGATACTAGACAGAGAATTCTAGAAATAGCCCTGCTGATTCTGTTTTCTAGAGGCTTAGAACTAAGATAGGAACATTGACCTCTAAATACGTGGTTTTCATTTGATATTGTATTACTGTGGGCTCCAGAAATATCATTGAATCCCCCTCCATTTTAGCTGCTATCATGTAGTAAAGTAAATTAAGTGCTACACATCATCTTTGCTGATTTAAGTACTGCACTACAACAGTTACAAGCCATAGGGATGGAGAAATTATCTCCAGTCTCCTTAGAGGAAGAGATGCCTGAATTTTAATTTTCTAAAGGCAGATCAAATCCTTAGGCTCTAACATGGGATGTATTTAGTTATTATAAACCATATCTAATTAATTAGGCTACTGAAACTCTTTTGCTTACGTAGAGAACTGAAACTAAACAGTCTCACATACTTTAATAAAAGTAACATATCAGTGCACCTAGGACTTCATTAAGGATTTGTTGCCTCAGTTTATGTGCAGCTATGCATGATTTTTTTGCATATGATGAAGATAAAAGCCCATGACTTGTGTCTTCACACTGTGAATTAAACTTGTCAGATGACT
Source organism: Lanius collurio (assembly GCA_020086605.1). NCBI lineage: Eukaryota > Metazoa > Chordata > Aves > Passeriformes > Laniidae > Lanius > Lanius collurio. Next base: position 4,671,889 of record JACBWW010000004.1, read on the forward strand.
TTATAAATGTATTTAATATTAAATCTCTGAGGCAATTCTAATCGGGTGAGTATGTTGAGGAAAAACAAAAGGTGAGTTAACTACCACTTCCAGCAAAGGAATGTGTGCTTTTGTTCCACCCTGCTGTTGAAGGGAGTTTTTATATCCTGTTATGGGTGAATGAATCTGGTAACCATAGTTTAAATTTGGAGCAAGTCCACTCAGGGCTTACACAGACATAATGCTTAGTGTAATTTGACAGTGTCTCTGGATAGTACTCAAAGAATTGTGTTGATGAAGTGTTTCTATAAGGATTTTTACTCTGAATTTGTTTGCCTTCTAATAGCAGAATATGCAACACTCAAGCCAAAATTTTAATCACATTTCTTCCACAGAAGAATTTTCAGTGGAATTTGAATGTTAAAGGGTAGTGAACAGCACATTCTATGCAGTGATTTGGCTTTCAGTATTGATTTCTGAATCAAACGTTAATAATGATTTATCTCACTTCTAGAATAAAACTAATCCCACTGTAATCTAAGATGTTTTATTTCATGTGTTGTTTTGCTTGTTTGCAATGCTAGTATGGATTATCTTAAATCTAGTATTTTTGTCTGTTTTCAAGCTAATGATGGAAATTGGCCAATACTTAAACAGAGCTCAGCCCCTGTGGTAAAACCCCCTCAGATCTCCAACACAGACTGGAAAGAATCAAGCATGGATACTGCTTTAAAACAAGGAACTATATCCAGCCAGCCTTTGCCAACTTCAGTATTAGGAAGTACTGATAAGCTGGTGGGTTTCATCTGCGATGTATTTATAGATGTGCTTTGCTGAAATTATGAACCTTTGGCTTTCATAGCTGAACTCACTTCAGTTGGATACACATTCCATTTCCCTGCTGCTGTTCATTTAAAAAGTCATAAAGAAAATTACCTTTGTATTTTTTCTGTTCCTTTCTGTTCTTATCACATTAAAATGTGTGGGTTTGTTTCACCTTTAGTAGTTTGTATTCCTTCCTGGTTTTTTACATATCTGGTCTCCCCTTTTCTCTCTTTTCTTCTTCTAATCCTCTCCCCCCTCCTTCATGTTTCTCTAATTCATATCTGTGTTAGTCTTTTTCCTTGGTATAGATTATTACTTTTTCAATATACTCTTTTTCTTATAAAAATCCCACAAAAGAAGTTATTAAATCCATTCTTAAGTTAGTCCACTAGTGGTGTCTGTCTGGACTATTGTGCTAGTACTTAATGAATTCTGTAACACTATAATTTTTAAAGAATAAGGATTTAGTGTTTAAATTGTTTTGGTAAACTGACAGTATACGTTGTCAAGTATGTTATCAACTAGACACTGAGATCCAGAACCTAGAACAAGTTATTCAGGCTTTGCATGTATGCAAATAGTTTTGAATTTATATAAATGTGTTACAGCTGAAGGTGCCTTTAAACAGTGGCCTTTGTCTGAGGTATGATGAGATCCTGTGATAAACTCAGATAGAATCATATCTAGTGATAAAGGAACACACATTGTCTACATTGACTCCTTTGCTGTCCCACAAGCTTGCTAGTAGTTGGAAGAGGAGTGTTCTTGCTCGAAGTCCTTTATTTAATTAAATGTTATATACTATTTATTGTTCTTACACAGGGTCTTGACCTGGGGAAGGTGCCACCAACAGTTCCTGGTGTAAGCAAGCAGTTGCCTCAGAACTATGGGACCTATCCAAGCCCAGTTCCTTTAGGAACAGGCTCTACAAACTCTCTAGAAAGAAGGAAGGATGGCAGCCTGCCCAGACCTGGCACCAGTATAGCGAATCGGCAAAGGCCGGTTCCGCTCCCTCCTCCCAGCAACGTGCACCAGCCCAGCTCTTCACAGCAGATCCAGCAGAGAATTTCTGTCCCTCCCAGCCCCACATATCAACCCTCTGGTCCCCCCTTGTTCCCAGGAGGAGAGGGCAGGCCAGAACTGCCTTTGACTGTGGCAATCAGACCTTTTCTCGCTGATAAAGGATCCAGACCTCAGTCTCCCAGAAAAGGGCCACAGACAGTGAACTCCAGTTCCATCTACTCAGTGTATCTTCAGCAAGCAACACCACCAAAGAATTACCAACAAGCTGTGTACAATACCTTAAATAAGTCGGTAAAAGCAGGTAGAATATATTTTTTTTTCTTTTTTTCTTCGAAGTCCATTAAGATCTACTTGTTTAGCTTAGTTTGCTTCCCATATCAGCTTGGAAAATTTGTCTAAATCAGTGAGGAAAGTTATTTTTGTGTATGTAGAATAGCAGCAAAATCATTCAATATATTTTTAAAGTTATCAATAACTGTGCATTGATTTACCTTTTATTTGAAAACAAGATGCACTTGGAACAATGTAGCCTGGATACTTTACCAATACTTTAATAAATAAGTTGAAAAAACAGAGCCTAGATAGGAGAGTTTTTCTCCTCTTACTTTTTCCTCTTGAAAGAGGAAAAACAGTCCAGATGCTACTTATAGCTTATAATTGTAAGAGGCATCAGCATCACCAACAGGTAAGTATTTATTTCTGTTTTGATAGTCCCCAGAACAAAATTTTTTTCTGTATTAGTGTCAAACAAGTAGCAGGTTTATTTATAAATATTTTATTATGTAATTTGAGAACAGCTCTTCACCATTTTCCATCTTTCTTTTCTTCAGTTTATGGAAAGCCTGTATTACAGTCTGGTTCAACCTCTCCCTCACCCTTGCCATTCCTTCACGGCTCTTTGCCTGCCCAGTCTCCCTCACAGCCACAATCTCAGCCTCAGACTGAGGTCACTGAAAAAGATCAAGAGCTGGAAAATGCTCCACCACCCAGTGAAAACAGCAATGTGGAAAACATTCCCCGTCCTCTTAGTCCTACAAAGCTCACCCCTATTGTGCACTCGCCCCTTCGGTATCAGAGCGATGCTGACCTCGAGGCTCTGAGGAGAAAACTGGCCAATGCTCCAAGGCCATTAAAGAAACGCAGCTCCATCACTGAGCCAGAGGGCCCAAGTGGACCAAATATACAAAAATTATTGTATCAGCGCTTTAATACTCTGGCTGGAGGGATAGAAAGTGCTCCTTTTTATCAGCCAAGCAATCCACAGGACTTCATAGGCAACCTAGCTGACGTTGATAACGGGAACGCCAGCACCAATGGCAATATTGAAGAACCAATCCCTGTGCAACCTACAGTTCCTGCCCCTGATGAACCACCCCCTTCGTCAGATGCCAATGATAATGAATTACCTTCTCCTGCTACCGAGGAGCTGATAAGCACTGAAACCACAAATCAAACACCTGACACAACTGAAGACAACAACAACAATCTTGCTATAGTTCCTTCTACTGAGCAGTCACCCAGTCCCACGCCAGAGGTCAGTTCTCCAGTAGAAGATGAAGCTCCTTTACCACCTGCTCTTCCTCTTCCACTTCCTCCAGTAAGTAACAAAGCAAAAGAACAACTTTGTAAACTACACAATTAGCTTTGTGTTTAAGCGTAACTGGAATAGGATAAGCTTTGCACTTGAAATCTCTTGATATTAAAAGGAAAGAAAACCAGGGGAGTTCCAGGGACAATTCTGATGCATTAGTGTCTTTGCTACTCTAGCTGCTTAATAAGGAAAATATGCAAACAGGTAATGGGAGGTGTATGTGTTTTTCAATTTTCTTGAGATTTTTGTTGTAGAACTAATTCTGGAATTTGAGATTCCTTTTTTTTTTTTTTTTTTGTAATTTATCCAGATCTCTAGAGATAATTATTTGTATGAAACTAAGGGTAAGCTGTGTCAGTGGGAAGCCTTTTAATTTGCAGGCAAGCTGAAATAGCTGTTCTGGGGAAAATGTACTCCTTTTGCCCTCTCAGCTTAGAGGAGATGGACCAGGGCTAATTCCAGCAGCAGCACAGCTGGCTTGTGATAGCACAAATGTTCTTCTGATGGGCTTGTCACATACTCTGAATTGCTCCCAAAGTCCCTTCTCCAGCTGCACTAAAATCTTTCAAATACTTGCCATTACCAAAATCTATCACATTTGGAGAATTGAAAAATACAGAAAAAAATTGATTTTAGTCTTTGTTGTTGTGCTATCACTCACTCTTTGTAACCAAGGTTCATCTCCACTTTTTGATTCAGGTAGGAACCTTGCATTCCTCTGAGAATTTGACTGCAGTATGCACAAGGCTTTATATGGTTTTCCATGAGCATAAGGGCCAGGATACTTCTGGGAGAATGGGATATGCTAGCAACTAATATTATTCATAATGTGAAGGGTTTATTTTCCAGACTGAAATAGCCATCCTGTATAGGACCATAAGTGAAAACAAATCTTAAAGACTAAAAGCATTCAAGAAAAGCTGTAGTTAATAATAGATATCTTTTTCCCCAGAAAGTGACAAGGACCCATGTAAGGCATTCAGAATATTCTCAAAGCACATTTTAAAAAAATGCTGCTTCTGATAACACCTGCTCAAATGTCACATGAAGTATATTCATGTTCTGTTCTTTTCATTTCTACAACAAAACTCCCAACTTGCCAGGCCTGATCCACAACAGAGACTCCTGATAATTCAAGGCGTTGATTCCTCTAAGTACAAACTCTGGTTTAATTGTGTCATGCTTTCCAGGCTAAGCAAAAGTTTTCAGTGTCTGAGATAATCCACCAGTAATATGCACAGCCTATATTAGATACAATTAAGATGATGATGCTTAAAACATGGACTTAAGTACTTCATTCCTTATACTATCTTTAATTAGAAGCTTTGAAATTATATTGGCTTGCTTTTTCATTTTTTAGCTGCATAAAATGTAGTAATGTATTAAGCCTTCTATTTAGAGACTTTTAATTAGAAACGATTGCATAGTTCTAAATATCATCTAAGGAAGATGAGATTCACAAATAAACCATTTTTATACTTGTACAACCTGAAATGATGCTTTCCAACCTTCATCTCTACTCAGACAAAACGTACCAACTTGAAGAAACCCAACTCAGAAAGAACAGGCCATGGTTTGAGAGTGAAGTTCAATCCCTTGGCTCTCCTCCTAGATGCTTCTTTGGAGGGGGAATTTGATCTGGTACAACGAATCATATATGAGGTAAGCTTTTAAACAATAGCAACCTCATTCAGTATTCAGGGAAAAGAAAGTGCTGAATTATTTTTTGTTTTCAACAGGTTGATGATCCGAGTAAACCAAATGATGAAGGTATTACACCTTTGCATAATGCAGTGTGTGCTGGTCATCACCACATTGTGAAGTTCCTACTTGATTTTGGTGTAAATGTAAATGCAGCAGATAGTGATGGGTGGTAAGTGTCAAGATTTTTAACCTAGCATCTGGGAGAAACACCATCTAGAGGCACATTCAATATCTGGTTGAGACCTGTTTTGGGAACAGTTTCCTACCCCTTTCTCCCCAGCAAATGAGCATTCTCTAAGCTCCAGGTGGAGATGAACTCAAATGCAAGGTTACAGTGTGTTCAGCTCACAAGCAAGCACGCTTAAACCATAAACTAGATTACAGTTGGCTTTAATTAGTGGTACAGTTGCATTTCTTGTTCAGATGCTGAAATAATTAAAACCATAAATAACAAATGACAAAAGTTCATTTGCTTAAGTTTCATCATTGTAGAACCCACCAAAGACGTCGGTGTTGTTGAAGAATCTCACCTTGTGGGTAGCTGTAGCATTCCTGAAGTCTTTGGTGGGGATGTGAATCCTCACCTTTGTTTTACATTTCAGGTTTCCTTGTATTGGAAAATATCCTTTTACACCCAGCAGCTTTGTAAGCTGTGAAAATTACTAGTTTTGCTATCATCTGTTTTATAATGCTTGGCTTTACTGGAGTCAGGTAAATCCTGAAATCCACCCCAGCTGCTTGACAGGTTTTAGACAATGCATACACATACTATAAACACAAAGAAAAATCTTCCTTTAATATAGACAGGCTCTATGTGGCAAGATGAAAGTTAGGATTCATGGAAGGTTATCTTTTTACATGCACATTTTTTTGCTTTATTTCAGGACACCCTTGCATTGTGCAGCTTCTTGCAATAGTGTTCATCTCTGTAAACTACTGGTTGAATCTGGGGCAGCTATTTTTGCTTCAACTATAAGTGATATAGAAACTGCTGCAGACAAGTGTGAGGAAATGGAAGAAGGTTATATTCAGTGTTCCCAGTTTTTGTATGGTAAGCTGTGACACCTACCAACTCTTTTCTAAGATTCATCCTGATTTGTCCCTCTGATCTTTGTGTAACATCTGCTTAGGCCCCAGACTTCCTGATATGGCCCATCATGTCCCTGTGCTTCCAAAGTGCTAAAACCAGAATCTTTTCACTGTGATACTGGTCTTAGTCCTTCTGGGCTCTGAATTACTTCACAGGCTCCTTCAAATGTTAAGATTTTTAAAGTTTTAATTTGGCTGTATTTCAAGGAAATGCTTCTACAGGGAGGTTTTGACAGTGAGTTGTCAAGTATTTTGACAGAGAGACTCCTAACTTCCACAGGCACAAATTTTTAGCAGATCACACAAAGAAAGAAGTACACTTTATGAATACTTAATTTACAGAAGGTGCTTAGTTGCTAAAATATATTTTGCACAAAAAGCACTTTGATGGAGCAGACAAATTTTTAATTTTCATCTGAGCATTTGAACTTCATTAAGGCTCTGTTATATCTGACATTGTGCGAGTTCTGAAAGCCTCAAGTGTCCCTGTACAAGGCTTGCTGTACAAAGCAGTTTCCATTGCATGTATAATAAAAGAGAAAAACCTCAGTCTCTGAATTATTCTGTAAGATTTGGTTTTATCATGCAGTTAAATTTCTGACATCATTTCCTCATAGAAGTGCTGAAAACTGTTCATGAAATGTTATTAGCAGGAGACTAATATTTGGGTCACTGTGTCAATAGTAAAAATCTCAGAGGGGAAAAGAGGCTATTTTACCATCTGGTGTTGTTAACAGGCGTGCAGGAGAAGCTGGGAGTGATGAACAAAGGGGTGGTGTATGCTCTGTGGGATTATGAAGCCCAGAACAATGACGAGCTGTCATTCCACGAGGGCGATGCCATCACTATTCTGAGGCGCAAGGATGACAATGAAACGGAGTGGTGGTGGGCCCGCCTCAATGACAAGGAAGGCTATGTGCCTAAAAACCTCCTCGGGGTAAGTTCTTTCACCCTCTCCCTTCTGTTTTTCACATGCTCCTGAAGTAGGACCATAAGATGGATCTTTGGTCAGAATCCCTCTGTACACTATGCAAACACAGCACTATGAAGTGGTGTAAAGGAGGTTATCCTTATTCTCTCTGGCCTCTGTGCCATTGTAAACAAAAAGGAGAGGTTACTATTAGATTAGTGCTGGTTCTCATTGGGCAAGTTAGTATAACATAGCAATATATTTAATACAGTTTATGCTTTAGTAAGACTTTTTTCTCCCCCTTGTCTAAAATATAGAGCCCTTACAGAAAGCATGGTGGCTCTATTAGGCAGCTTGAAGCCTTGGCCCAGAATGTTCTTCGGGAACATTTTAATACCTGGCACAAGATAAGAACATAGGTGTATGTGAGTTTAAAACAGGAAGGAGCCTTGAAGATGACAACTGTGGGCACATCATTTATGCTGCTCTCAGATGCCACACTTGTCAGGAGAGGCCAGGAATGTAAGGTGACTAGAAGGCTACTGAGGACAAGATGTGTAAGAGAACCTTGCAGAGCAGGAAATAAGCTCTTTTGAGTACTCACCAGGGACTTTTTGTACTTACGTAAAAGCATCCTTTGTCTGTTCTGGATCTTAAGCTAAATGCACCATGTCATTTTCTGAGCAGCCATGTTGCTGCCATTAGCAGGAGTAAGTCAGCCCGCTTCCTCATGCTCTTGTTTTTTAGAAGTTGCCTAAGAACATGCTGTAGCTTACAAAAACTTCTCCCCCTAAAACACTTCATCACCCAGTTCTGCCTAATAAGTATCCCTTAGTTATAAATTATTTAAGTTGGTATTAACCATGCAAAATCTAATACTGTTATTTTTTTTTTAGTTATATCCACGAATAAAACCTCGACAGCGAACCCTTGCTTGAACTCAGTGGAACAAAAGCGCAGTACCATGCTGGTAACTGGAAACTTAGAACATACACTGGAGCCATCATTTTTGATCATTTCACACAGAGAAATAAAACTAAGATATTTAGTTTTAATGGTGCTTTCTCTTGTTAAATGGACAGCATCCACGATTCCCAAGATCTGCAGTTTGTAAATGAGGATTGTTTGTGTGTTACCCAGCACTGATGAGGAGAGCGATACCTCCAGTACCGACAGTGTTGCGCCAACTCGTCTAACGCAGTGTTTTGAGTCAAAGTTCCATGGTAGGAGCTTTCTTGTGTTCCATGTTCAGAGGTGTCATTTGCAGATTGCAGATGCGCTGTCCAGTTTGCTCCACCCCCCACCGCAGCCGTCCCATGTCAGGATTTTGGGTATTTTTGTTTGATACCAGTGAATGTTGAGTTCTCATTACTGATCAACTCTTTGGGTTCTAGGACACGAGATCTTCACCTGTTCCACGCATAATTAAGTAGTTACCAAAGCTTGGTGAAGGCTAGGATTTCAGGTGACAACATGCTAAATACTTAAATCCTAGTCTGGAGAACCCCAACAAAAGCTTTATCTAGTCTAGCATCTTGCATTATTTGCATTTAGAATCAAGCTAGAGAACTAACAAAACCAACAGTATTTGTACACTTCTCAAAGTCCCTACACAGTATTTCACTTGGTGTTTTATTTTCTTATTATTCAGCCTACAGCACCGGTGGTTACCTCTACGAATGTAAAGGTTCCCCTACTAACCCCCTGAGCTCGTCCAGCCTGGACACAACAGTTAGTACTGAAGTTGCAGCAGCCTAAGGGATTTGTATGTCTGCAGGGATGAAAGTGCAATAGTTGAAAAGGGTAAGAGTCTGGTAAAGGTTATACTGTGTCACCTGAAGTCTGCCTGAGTCACTGTAGAAGAAAAGATGAAAGACTGTATTGAAGTAGAAAGAGGGTCGTGTAGATGCCAAACTGAGGAGAAGAAGGAAACAAGGTTTAGAGAAGGATTTAAGAAAGGCAATAGCTTATTTGAGGACAGTTTCTGTGGTTCTTGGCAGCCTACACCTGCTGCCAAGGCAAGTTATGCAATAACCTGTTCCACTACATTGTAGTTTCAAGCAAAAAAAAACCCACAACCAGGCACTTCACTGGAATTTTAGCTGTACATGATTTTATATACCAAAAGTATATTTTGAATTTCCCATTATAAGTTTTAGCCATGTTTCTTGTAATTTTCTCCCATTTAACAGTATGCAATTTGATTAACTCTTCATGTACAAGTTCTGTGTATAATTTATATATCCATTTCTGCAGTGCTGTAACTTGCTTTTACCACAGGTCAGCATTAACTGTATATATTGTGGTGAAAAGTGAAAGGATATTATTGTTGAAGAATTTGCTACATGAATGTGATGATTTCAAGAGCCTATGATACACTAATTCAGAGAACATGTAAATGTGCACAATAAAGTACTGCTAAGGCATGGCTGCATTTTCCACTCTCTTTATAGAGGTCTCAACAGCAGATGTGGCTTTGGTCAGTCTGCAGGAAAACACTAATTGTAGCTTGCCAAAGTTCCAGCTGTCAACCTACCTTTCTTCCTCGTTTTATCAGCTTTGCTGAAGATGTATCACTTTTGGAACTTCCTTACACTAGTATCCCAGTATTGCAATGGGGACAAATTAACTTAGAATTAAAATTCAGGTGCTCTTTAGAAAAAGTTAAAACTTTCAGAGTTCAGAGACCATGGTGTCCATCACTTAAGAAGTTGTATATTAAAAAATTAAACAGCACTTAAATTCTTTAAATAAGTGAATTAATTTATTCATATTTGTACATTAAATTGTATACAATTTCAGATAGCATTACAGTTAGAGTAACAAAAGCTAGTTACCAGAAAAGAAAATACAAAACTAAAAATTATTCTGGAAGCTCATTACAGAAGTGAAGTTTCAATGTCAAGTTCATGTAAGTCAAATTTGGTGGTATTTGGTGAAATATTTAGATGTTTGAAATGAAATGTTTAAAAAACCCCACATGATTTCTATAAAATCATATCTAAGGCAGATTTTTTTTTGTACATTGATTTTAAACATTTGGATAGAGGGAAAAACCTGAGATCTATACCCAAAAGCTATTCTCTGCAGAAGAGACATACATGTTTGTTTGCTTCCTGTAGCAAACGGTATATATAATGGTTACTATAAAAGTTGTGCTGTACATTAGCTGTAGTGCAGGTCACTTTCATATTAAGTGCCAATAAAGGCTTAACAAAATATACAAAGTCTTAAAAGGTGAGGCTGTTTAAAGCATTAACTGTATACATATTGCACACTACCGTGAATACTCATGGTTCAAAGAAATACTCACATTGCATTTGCCAGTTCTTACATAATGAACCACACTGGAATGGGAGAGTCAAGAACAGCAAATACTTCCAGCTGTCAAATCAGCACGAAGTGAGAGGCAGGTCTGTGGAGGCTGGTGTCTGTGTGTGCCTGCAGGAGGCCACAGCTGCAGTTCTCACTGGTCCCGAGACTCATAGAGAAGTTTTGTTGCCTAACAGAAAGGACAGTATTAACTGCTTTTCACTTGCAGCCACCTTATCTGCTTCCTACCCCTCCAAAAACCTCCTTTAAAGCCATGGCTTTAAATTCTTCCTCCATTTTCCTCCATCTGGGGCAGGTACTAGCATTCAGAAAAGCTGAATACACTTGCATGGTGACAGAAACTTTGAGCACACTGTACTGAACAGTTAAAAGCTGGGGTGTGGGGGCACCTGGAGAGCTCCAGAACGGCAATAAAACAGCAAAGAGCCACAAATCTGCCCATGCAGGCACATTATAAATAACAGTTCTGATCAGCAACTGATCAGGTGAATGATTTGAGTGTGGCTTTGGCTTTTTCCACCATAACTCTGACTGAGGAAATATGAACCTTCAGTTTCATTACCCATACAGGGCCTAACACCAAAAGATTGATGTCTTCCCTTTCCAAAACTCAACAGCTTTGAACCTTTGGGAAGTAGTAAAAACAACTAGCTGAATTTAGGTTCAAAAGTATATTTCATAATGCACATTTTTCAGTCAGTAACAAAAACCGAAGGAACTTTAAAGCCATCTTACTAGCATGTATAAGATTTTGGGACACCCTTCAGAGTGCATAAATTTTTCATGTCTCTGAGCATAAAGCTAAAGTCATGTTCATTACAGCCAGCCATAGCTTCTGTTTTCTAAGCAAAAAGGCCCTTAAGTCCTTAATAAAAAAATAATAGAAATACTAAAGGCTGAATGCTCTCTTTGGTGCTACTAAACATCCCGTGTAAAGATTTTCTTCAGCCTTGTCTAAGTTTTGGCTGCTTTGATTACCTTATGCATAGCTGCCAGCCAGCTTGCTGAGAGCTTCTTGTTACAGCTGAAGTCTTCACCAGCAGTAAACTTCATCTGTGCCACCTCCTCCGACCCTGGTACCTTGTACTGCAGGATCATACCTATGGCACGAGTATTGCCTCCTGGAAAGAGAAATAACATGTGGACCAGCAGCAGATTTTACCAACTTTTTCCAGCTCATGAGCATGTTTGAAGAAGTGTGCTCATTGCTCAGTTCAGAGCACGAGCAGCTCCTGCATCCAGGGAGCTCATGACTACGGCTCATAGTGCCAGGGCAGTGGAACCTGCAGCCTCAATATTGTTTCATTCTCTCAGCCAAGCACCAAGGCAGAACCTGCATCAGCCCTCAGGTAAAGCCACACACATCTAGAACACCCTCATGATTTACTGTCACCATCTTAAGACACTGATACCACACTTTCATACTGTAGCCTATGGGCTGTAGGCTTAGTGTCCAATTAGATTGATGGCAAAGCAGGATCCTGCTGGATACAGAGTCTGGCAGCAGTCCCAAAAAACCTATGCTTATATGAGACTAGAGAACAGCTGACATCATCATTTACTTACTGAAGGAAATTGCTACAAAAGACACTGCTCTGACACCAGTGCAATAGCAAGGTGTTTGTATCTCTCTTACTGAGGCTGCAGAGATTAAGACAAACCACAGCAAAAAATACAAACGTGAAACAAGAACTTGTAGAATGACATGTTATTGTCATTACTTCCTGCAGCAGTGGAGCATAAACTAAGCCCTAGGAACAGCACCAGCATACACATGACACTTCTTGCACAGCTCTTTTTAAAAGTGTCTGTATGAGAGGGCTCCTGGAGGCTGTTACTGCAATATCTGAGGAGCCAAAACAAATCACAGTCTTAGCCAAACTCAATCTTAGTGCTGGTAGTGCACCTAACCCAATCAGAAGCCCACAGCAGGGTTTATAAAAGAGCTATTTTCTACTCTTGTAGGATAAATGGAAATTCAACTCCATCAATTGCTTCCCTGCACCTACTGGTCAGAGTAACAGATTAAGAGTCTACTGAAAGATAAACCAGTGGAAATCAAACACCTACAGCCTTGACCAAACGTTGCCCATGTCTGGCATTACTAAGGCAGAACACACCTTGTACAACAAAGAGGCCTTTCTTGTAAAGTTGTGTAAAAGCAAGCCATTAATTAACAGTTTCAGTGCAAAGCCTTTCCCCACAGCACACAGGGATATATTCATTTCTAGTATGCCCAATTCAGCAACCTGCTGAAGCAGGTGATCTGCAACACTGTGTACCACTGCAGACACCATTTCTCATCTTCACTTCTCCCAGCATAGACAACAGCACATTGGTATAAAAAAGGCCTTGAGTGCCTTAGTTCTCCTCCAGAGTGTTATAAAACATTCACTCTTGGTTTATTAAACAGACATATGGGAAGGAACAGATACATGTCAGACTTGAACATAACTCAAGTTGAACAGCAATTATGGATCAAGCAAATGATCAGCATTGCAGAGAAGAAAGACGTGAGGGGGTCGTGACATGCTTGGGTGAGTCATGCTGAAAGGCACTGGTGATACCTTCAGTAACAGGCTGGCTCTCCAGAAGGCTGGTGTAAGTGTGAATATCTTTTCCTACCATCAAGAAGGAAGGCAGGCAGAAAAGAGATAAAGCAGTCAGAAGAGTGGTGAACAAGGAATTACAGGAGCATTAAGTGACTCAACAATACACCTGGTTGATTTGAATGCCAAGGTCAGTTTACTCAAGTTAACATGCTGTACTGACTGAATATTGCACAGATAGGCTGTGCAATTAGAAAAACCCAGCAGTGACAGAAGTGTGGATAAAGAACAATTACTGAAATTCCTGACCTTGTTTGTTCTCACTTCAGTCAAATAATATTCAGGTTCATCCTGAAATACTCTAAGATCTGGTAAGAGATGGGGCAGTAAGTAGCTGCACTCCAGTTTAGATGTTACCAGTTTCATATGGCCACCCCTTAAATCTTGAATGAAATTAAGAAAGCATAGTTTAATTATTTATTTCCCCCTCCCTCATTTCATTCTGTTAATGTTTGCACCAGTCAAGGCAAAATCCCAGCTGGATTCTGAAAAGGAAGCTACCAAAGACTAACAGTTCCCTCCTATAAGCTCTTCAATCAGTAAACATTTGTGTTTACCCAAGAGAACAGATGACAACCACCCACATTCAGGTTTATCAAGAGGCTCTCCAACATTAAGGCTGATGGGGAACTTCTCAATCTTTAGATGTTTCCCCAAATCCCAGTAGCCACATGGACAGGGTCTCACAGACTCTGCTCTCTTCTGAGAGCAGTTGTAACTAGCACAGTTCCACTGAATGCACTGTCTACCTCAATAAATCCAGCTCCACATTTTTTTTCTTAATACTTCATTCATATTAAAAGTAAAAATTACCTCCAGGAGTAAATCCCTCTGTAAGTATCTGAACAGTTGAAATCTGTGTAATTTCAATTTCATAATGGCTGTCTCCATCCAAAACCAGGTATCTACATAATAGAAGGAAAACTTTTTTTCAGTTCTTTTATCTACAATATCAAGTCCAAATCAAAGGAAAAAAATAAAACAATCTCTCAGTGACACTGTTTATGTGTTCTTTGGGGTGAGGAAGGACAGAAATCAATCAGAAAATACTACTTTTCATTGAAATGTCACCCTTCCAAGACATTCTGATCCACATTGCTAGTAAATTCAAACAAACATTCCAGTATCCTTTCAGTCTGATTACTCTCTCCAATATCCTTAGGGCATGTTATTCGTATTTTTTTAGGTTATTATGTAATAGTAGAGCTGTAAGGGCAACAATACTATAGTTTACAAGTGCAATTTCTATCAATCTTTCTCACCTCTGGTTGTTGGAAAGTCGACAAACCATGAGCTCAGATTTATCAGATGTTCCCAGAGTTACAAAGAAAGTAGCACCTGGAAAGAAATGTTTTAGCATACTAATACAGAATTCAAGAAGCAACATTCAAGTATCAGAAAGAATAACTAACCTTTACTTACTAATGTTATTACTGAATTGAGTGTAATAAGAGAATAACTGAAATGTTAAACTGATTAACATCAGCAAAACTCTCAAGTATAAAATGCTGATCTTTAATTATCATATTCTGCATCACAGGACCTTATCACATGTGCTATGCAATTTCTTTCACATGTAACAATGCAGGTGATATCCAAGAGGAATCTTTTAAAAATGAGAAGAAATTTGGAGGTGGCAAAGAGAGGCAATTAAAGACCTCTGTGGTCACTGTAACACAAACAACTGTTTCAGCATTAAAAAAAAAAGAACAATTTAATAGCAGGACATGACCTCCAGTTCTATGCTTAGACATCTCTTTTTCATTACTGAAGACTGGCTCAGTCTTATTGTGAGGTCAATGAACTTCAGCCTTCACGTTGTATTTCTTCCTCCTCAAAACTGCTTTGGCATGGGGAAAGTCACTGTTGCTACAGCAGACAGTGACTCAGAACTCCAAGCAGCCCTACCCACCAGACCCCTTCACTTCCTCCATGCCTCGTGCTCCCTGTATTACCTAATCCCAATATTGCTGCCCTGGGAAAGGAAGAAAGTAACATCCAGCCCTGCCAAATGGTCTGCAATCCATCTCCATAACCTGAACCTTGCAGCAGCCCCAGAGTTTCACCTCATTACTTCCCAGTTTTCCCAGACACTGAGCCCCAGCACAGACCCTGTGCTGCTGCTGAAGTGAGATGCAGACAGAGACAGCAGCACCAAGGCTGGACAAGGACATCACAGGCACCATCCCATCTCTCTGACCATGATCTGTGCCTCTACAGAGCAAGTCAGGAACAACTTCAGAACATGAATGCAAGTACAAGCTTTAAAAAAGTCTTCAGTTTAAAAGATGTGATTTTAAAAACTCCTCTACATCCTCATGGCAAAGCAGAGTGATGAATGACTTATGTGCTCCAGGAATTAATACACTCCCTTCTGAACCCAGGATCTCCCCAGGAACATCCATGCCCATCACATGTGGGGCTTAGCATACCCATTATGCACACTGGCATCATGCTGAGAGACCATCAAAAGGCACTGAAGGATCAGAGAATATTTTAAGAACTGAAGTTTCAGCTTTCTTAATGTAATTGGAACATGAATTACTGTATTGCACGTAGGTTTAATCCTATGGAAAATTGAGTACTCATGATGATCTGCTATAAACCACAGCTGTAGGCCATGGACAAGATCAAAGCTCTCAGATGAAGCTTGAAACAAGCACTGTATCTTGTATGAAGATACTAAAATAGTCTCTGAAGTATTTTTCATCCTTATTTAACGTAACAGGAATATGACTAAAAGATGCATTATTTCAAGGTATATGCCAACTGCACGCACATCTCTTCTCACAAGCATTAAGAATTGGTCTTTAATTAAATCACTCTTTGTAAAGACCATGAAATACAAACTGAGAGGTGTAAACACTGACTAAGAAGGCCGAACCTTTCTCTAAATAAACCAGTAACACAGAATTGTTAACTGAAAAACAAGAGGCAGGACAAAGAGGAGACAACCGCAGCTTGTCGGCCAAGAGGCATCGCTCTTGCTGTTCAGGAGGATTTGAATAAATACAAATGAGACAGAAACAGCACATGTGGGCATGCAGGGCTTACCATTCATGAGCACTTTGAGCTGTTTGTCGTAGAACTCGGTCTCTTTCTGCGAGACCAGGGCACACTCTGCACACTGGCGCACGGGGTCCACGAAGCACATGCGAGGCAGAGGCACTTTTTTACTGCAGCACTTGTCACAGAAACACTTCCCACACCTTCGGCAGTGATGCTAAGCACAAGAGAACATTTCCTTCATTTATTAACAAAGGAAACTGGAAGAGAATGACTTGATAAGGTTGCTACGACAGTTTCTCAGGTGTGGAATGTGCAAATTGAGGGACAGGTAAAGGAAATTAACTGCTACAGTGGCAGACAGGAATCACTGAAGGTGGGACACACAGGACTGAGTACAGTATGAACAGCAGCACTCAAAGCCTTTGCTGGCACTCTGTAAAGATGCTTTTGAAACAGAGGAGACAGGAAAGGGCTTCTCTGGTGTCCAGTAAATTCTTCAGCTCACTGTCAATAAAAACCCAAGAGAAGAGTGGTTTCCAGGGCCCTTCCCATTTTTGAGAAAAGTTCTTCGGGAACTTCAATTGAAGTTTTTATTCTTCAACTGAAAATACTTCTCTTTTAAAACTTATTCTCAGGTTTCTCCCAAGGAAAAAATATAAAAATTTTTATCCTCACACCATAAAGCTATTGCTCTTATCAGAAATATCAAGCAGCACAGCACAAATCCAATGAAGTTGCGAAACCAGAACAAGTATTGCAGTGTGTTTCACAGCCCTAAAATCTGCAACCAGTGGCCTGTGCTCCAGATCACTGCTGGGGTGTGACAGTGCCAGATCTTCCTGATGCAAGTTCTCATGACAGAACAAGTACTCACAGGCAAGCAGGAACTAATTTGTGGCTCAAAGCAAGCCTGCAAGTCTGATACAAGTAACTGACAACACTGCAGTTTTGGTCAGTGATGGGCTTTCCTCCCAAATGTTCTGCAAAATTCTCTGGAGCACCTATTTCCCAGGGGTGCCTCCAATTGCTTTGGGAAGCTAACACAAGGGAAATAAAGAAACCTCTTAGCTGGTGTAACATATGAGTGTGTCTGGTTTAAATTTCTCCTTCCTTCTCCCTCCAAACAGTTAAATTACAAAACATGAACTATGTCACTGCATTACAAGTCACACTTCCACATCTTTCTTCACTTTCACAAGCCCGTGCTAACAAAGTGTCAGTGGAATTATACAAAGGAATTATATTCTCTCCTAAAAATCACTGTTGGCCTTCTTTGGGAGGGTGCTTTGCAGAATTCTCCATGTCATATTCTGCACACTACCATGCATTCCACAGTGACCTCTTACCATTAATAAACATAATTTAATGTTAGTATTTTCATCCAGTGAGCCTAATTATGTAGTTTACACTTTCTTCTGCAACTGGAATTTCTCTCTTCCAAACTAAAGACAAATACTTATTTACTTTTCAAAAGGTGTCCATTTTAGTATTTTGCAACAGTTACTAGTTTCTATCTCATTGATTTCTCTTACCTTTCTAGTTATGAAGTCAAATTTTGTATCACACTGCATACATCTTGGGCACTAGAAAACAGTAAAAATTAAGATTAGTCTTCAAATTTTTTTTCACCTTTAATTCTTCCACCAAAGAATAAGCTTTATATTATGCCCTATAAAGTAACACCTCCAACAAATTTCCATCCATTATCTTTTCACCTGGATGGCTTTCATTTAATACTGATGTAGCAAAATAATATCATCCCTATTTGCAAGACAAAAAAAAAAGCTGCCAAACTTCCCCCAATGAATAATGCATCTTGCTAGCAGGCAAAACTACATCTCAGGAGTACATACCATTCCTGATAATGTTTGGCTATCCTGACAGTCCTATATTCCAGTCAACTGTTTTTCTGTAAGTTGTCCTCACTGTATTCTACTACGATGCTCTGCTGACTGTCTACAACATTGTTTACACAATTTAATGCTCTCAATACTCACACATTTTTGAAACATGCTAGGAGATACTTGGTTTTCTTCCAAGCCACCAAGCCCTAATGTTTATTCCAGCTACAAAAAGTCACTTCCTGAAATATCTCTTTCCTAAAACAAACTTACACCCACACTCCTGTCAAAAAAAAATGCCAGAAAAAAATTGAAGGAGTTTCTCTCTTGCAACTAAGTAGAGATTAAAGGGTGACAGTTTTGTTTGTGTTAACAACCAGAAGTGGTCAGTGACTGTTGGACAATGAAAATTTTCTGTACAAAAAGTCACCTACCAAAGGGCTGATACTTAGCCCTTAGATCACTGGATTTTCAACAAAACTTTACATTTCTTTATGCACCATATCAAACTCCAGTGTCTGAGGCTTATAATGCAACTTTTTCTTTATTTACTCCCAAATATTAATGAAAACTTACGCCTGACATCTTACTCACAAGAACACGGTTAGATCCTGTAGTAAGCTTTGTAACTCTAGAAACTGAAACTCCTCAAGCCAGACTAACTCAGACTGCAGCAGAATGTCCCCTTGAACTCATGCCCTAAGATGAGCAGGTTCTATTTGCTAAGCCCACAGTAACCATCCTTTGCCTCTAATTAACAGCGCTCAATACTTAACCCTTTTTCTTCTATAAATCCCCTCAGGTCACAACAGCTTCTATTCAGGGACTTTTGCTCCGGCAGATACTCAATCACTGTCACAAGACCAACAACTGCAGCCAAGAAAATATTACAGCACCTAAATTAAAAATTCTCCAGAAACTTTTCATGTCCTTTTGAGGTGTAAGCTCGTTAATAACTGGCAATAGTTTACATGAAAGGTTCTGCTGTCCAAACAGACGTTTAACACATTAGAGGGCAATGGCAGTCACTGTAGTGAAACGTAAACACCTACTTGCAGAATTTGTTACAACAAGCTGTTTCTAAATCCCACACAAGAGAGCACTAGAAGTGTTCCTGAATTGTTTTAAATAACACTGAACTAAGGCATCCAAACACATCTTTTCACAATGGCTGCGGAAAAGCTTATTTCAACACTCACTGATAAATAACCTCCAGCATGAAGCACTGTAGTACTCTACAGCCAATATCATGTCCTGCTCTACACTAATGTTTAAAATTCTGACAAGTAGTTAAATAGATTGCCTGGGAGCTGGACCTGGTAATAATTTTGTTATGCCCTGAATTTACCTGGGTTCTAATTCATTTTCTTAATGAAAATGCATGGCAGTTTTTTGATTGGGTTTTGGTTTGGGGCTTTTTTTAGCTGGCCTGGGCTGGGTTTTTACGGGGATTGGGGTTTGGGCTTTTTTATTTGCTTCTTTAGTTTTTGCTAAAAAGCAGAAAGCACAAGTTACAAGCTAGAGGGAAAAAACAAATCAGACCCCAAACTCTTCTAAATACTGTCTTACATAGATTTCATACAGAATGCTATGCTAAACATAAAAGTGGTCTTTAGGAAGGAACAAAATTACCCATCCTCTTTTTTAACACAAACTGTAGTAAAATATTTCTGAATTCCAGACCCATGATGATAGCCCTGCCTGATACAAAAAGCAGTCCTAAATAAATCACGAGTAAAGCTGCACATGGTAGCTGGCATTGCAAAATGGGGTTTTCCTTCATCTAACAAGAGGAAAATGGAAGAACATCCAACAGCTGATGGATCTGGCATTAATTTAAAAATACCAAGAGCTGGTTCATTGCAAACTTCTCATGGGATAACTTATTTCCATAATCCCACAGATCCAGCCAGAGGTGAGAATCCCATCAATGGACAGGAATCTATAGTTACACTCCACATTCTCCATTGGCACAAATAATAGCAGAGTGATTCGAGAAATGATGAATGGGAACACCTGGCTGAGCTCCTTAACACAGTGAGCCTTTGCAAACAAGAAAGTTCAGGAAATGCCACCCTGGAGCACAGCTGGCCAAAGCAGCTGAGGCCAGAGGGGGAAAGGGCAGGATGCAAACACAGGGCAGGCACAGCTCCCGGTGCCCTCTGACACTGCAGCTGCCCGGGCCAGCTCACTGCCCGAGCCTGGATTTTGCCAGGAGTCCAAGGGCAGCTCTGCCACAAAATCAGTGCCCCTCCAAGGGCCTGAGCCAGAGGAGGAGCCAGCTAAGGAAAGCTCAGTTCCCTCCTGCAGCCACAGGAGCCCCAGGGATCCCCTTCCACCACATCTGCCAGCTCCTCTGCAGCACAGAGCTCCTCAGCCACGGAAACATCTGGTACACAGCTGGGTATCACGAGGTTTGGCCACCTCTGCAGGCAAACTGACACATTTTACTCTATTTCTAGTCCAAGATTTCCTTAACAGAAATCTCATCAATTCAGATCTGCTGGTGATTAACAAAGAAATTCTGACTCAGACAAGGCACATGCAGAGACCAACATTTTAAGGTCTGTCTTGAGTTTAATGATGCTCAGCACAGACTTTCATAAATCCACCTCAACTCATTATCTCTATTACAAATAAGACTACCAAAAGTAAAGTTTTCAGTAGTCCTGCCTCAGCCTTGCATTTCAAATTCCTCATAGTAACTGATATTTTAAGACTGTATAATCTTGTGAACTAAAAATTAAAAACCAAACTATATTTCAATGCTGTGTAAACGTCACAAAACTTCTAACTGCTTTAATTCTTAGGTGGCTTTAATTTTAAAAAATAAGCCAGTAGACTCTTATTGCATAAGAAAAATAAAGCCACTGGATTTGTGGATGTTACTGGCAGCACAGCAAAAGCCAATGCATTTGAAAAGCCAGATCAGCATTTGCTAATACCATTCAAGGTCTTGTCTTGGACACAGACATTTCATTTTTAATTATGTCTGACATGGTAACAAGAGCACACATTCTCAATTAATGCACTGTCTAGGTAACACTGTCTCTTAAAATTTAATTTCTTAACAAAACATGGAGCTCCCTCTGTATCACATGCCTGCTTTATTTAAGGAAAAGGTTTGTAACATATTTGGCAGTTGTTAACCAAAGGGATGTTAGAACTCTAAAACGCTTCTAGAAATTTAGTAATATAACTAGCCACAAAATAAGAATTCATATTCTTAATTTTGCATTAACAAATGCATTTAAAATATTTGCCTCTATCACACCTTCTCTCAATAGCAAATGTCACTGAGCACATGCAGTCACAATTCAACACTCTCAGCCTACTGACCAACAGTCTACAGGCAAAAAGTTGAACTTTAAGGAGAATAAATACCTGCAATACATCTGTAATATAAAATTCAAACTAACAACACACATCAGACTGATGTATCTAAAATACACAGACATAATTCTCTAAATATATCTAACTAGTTTAAATAAATGCTACCACAACCCCCAAACAATTTTTAGTTGAATTAAGATGGTTGTACCTATCAGAATTGAGTTAGAGGTACTTTGTTTTCCTTAATGAAACTTGTCTTCTATAATCAAGGACTACTGACATGCTAAACTGCACTTCAGAAGGTCGGGGAGAAAACTAATTTCAACTGAACTGTTACACCAACGCTATCCCCTGACGGAGATGATGGCAGCAATCGGGCTTCCAGGGGAGCGCACAGGATGCAGCACAAAGGGAAACACTTGCACAAGACCCGCTCAGACTTCGCTCCAGGCTCACAGAGAAACACCCACCCCACAAGGACACACCCCGAGCGCAGGGCACGGCGGTGCCAGCTGGGGGGCACAGGGAGCTCAATCCCTCAAAGGACACTCCACTGAAAATTCACCTTACCCACACCTCAGGTAAGGCACAAACAGCTGCTCATGGCTGGGAGGTTCTGCTGTGTGTGGAAAAGAGAAACTTGAGAAAACTCTCACAAGATACTGCAGCAGATGGCTCGCTCAGCATGAGCTGAAAACTCGCTTTCCAAAAAAGAGTTTTTTTGGACAAAGGCAGCGAGTGACTTACGACTCCCACCCTTTATAGCAGAACAGGCTGGCCGGAGCTGCAGGATCTGTGCTGGCAGAGCGAGCCTCCAGAATTATTATTACTTTTACACAGAAATTTCAGCATCAAGAGATACCAAGTAGAGGAAAAAAATTTCTTCCTCCTTCCTAACCAAGGGAGGACTCAATGTTCCCATACAAAACAGACCAACCCCGTCCGTATCTGCCAAAAAACGGCTTTGTTGGGTGAGTCCCGGCTTAAACTCACACTGGCTCATCTGAAATAAATCCTCATTCCGGTCACATTTAAATGCGCTGGCGTGTGTCCACACCACAGAACGCTGGCAATAAATAAATAAACAATGGACTCTATGTTGTACGAGCATCTGGCTGCAGGGACTGGCAACAAACAGCTTTCATTACATGAAATTAAAAAATATCACCATCACGTTGTTTACTTGATTAGTACTGAACGCAAAGTTGACTGAAATAGAGTGAGTTGTTCAGTGATTGTTTAACACTACGAACACTCACACCAGGAGCCAGAAGGGCTGCTCTAACTCAGCCTTACTGCCTCAATAACGTGTGCAATTAGTTTTAAACTTACACAGCTTTCAGAACCACCTTTATAAGCACTTAAAACAATACTGCACAGCTCGCTACACTTCTAAATCACCAAATCGCTCCCAAACTTTCGCGACGGGGCCGCACACGCCTGAAAAACGAGTGACAGACCTATCCCTGCGTCCTTTAATCCATTAACGTAAGGGAAATAAAAAAGCGAAGGGAAAGGGGGAAGGGAAGAGAGAAAGGGAAGGGGGAAAGGGAAGTGCGGCGCCCCTGCCGCCGGCGGTACCTCCTTGTCGGGCACCCAGGGCGGCTCGTCGAGGCCGAAAGGGCTGCGAGCGGCGCGGTGCTCGGGCACCATGCGCAGCCCGCTGGGGGACCGCACCAGCTTCTTCGCGTCGCCTCCCGACATCTTCCCCCGCGCGCCGCCCGCGCCCCGGGACGGGCACCGCCGCCGCCCAATGGCCGCGCGGCTCTGCGGGACGGGCACGCCACGCAACCAATGGGAAGCAGGGGATCGCAAGCCCCGCCCACCTGCTCGGGACTTTCCAGCCAATCCCGTGTCCCTTGGGGTGTTATTCCCGCCCTCCTTCGTGCCCCGCAACCCGGAAGCGAAGGGCGCGGGCGGCACAGCCGCGTCCCCGAGTTCCAGGAAGCGCCACAACCGAGCCGCGGGTGGGCTCGGCCCCCGCTGCCCCGAGGGGCGGCTCCGCAGAGGGCCCACGGGCGCTGCCCGCCCCACACCCTAACCCAGCTCGGCCCCGCGGGAGGCGAGTGAGCGGCGCCCCGCCATTGGCTGTCCCGCCGGGGTAGTCGCCCAGGGGGGGTTTGATTGGCCTGCGGCAGGCGAGCTGCTCGCTGATTGGCTGCGGCTGCGGCGGGGGATTCGTGACGGTGTGAGGGCGCCGCGGCGGCGCTGCGCTTTACCTGTCCGTGTGTCCTGTCCGTGTGTCCTGTCCGTGTGTCCTGTCCGTGTGTCCTGCCCGTCCTGCCCGTGTGTCCCGTCCGTCCCGTCCGTCCCGCCTCGCTCCCCGCTCCCCCCGGCCCGTGCCCAGTCCTTGGGACACCGCTGGCTGCTCCGTGACCCGCTCCCGCTGTTTCGCACTCCCCTGTGCCTCATCAGTGGAGCGGCTTCCTGTGCGCAATGGTTTGGACCTCTTCAGTCAAGGGTCGTCGTAATCATGATTGATTTCAGTAAGTTTCGGCTTCTAAACTTTTTCAGAATGTTGCTTTAAGTGGATGTTGCTCAAAAGTAACAGTGGCCTCTGTTAGATTTAACCTGTCATTGGGACCCGTGACAACCTCTCGTCCCCATGTTGGAAAAAGGATTGTTCATAAAGTCATGTATTCTCGTAAAACTCCTGGGTCTCTGCAGCAATCCTTCATAAAGTTTGTCAGAATAATGCTAAGAACCTCACAATACTCTTCTAGGTAGCCACAGTCCGGAACTGTTGTGTTTTGGACCAAAGTGTTAAAAGAGCTGTTTTAATGTCGCTACAAGAAACAAACAGATTTTAACGATTCAATACTAAATTTGCTTTTAGCTAGTAATTGTATATTTGACTGTCCAATCCATGAGTAATCCTGGGTCATCCCAAATCGCTCATGTGTGAGACTTTTTCCTATTTGAAAAGGAAAACCTCGTGTGAAGACTGGTTAGAAAGACAGGTTAGAAATTACTGTCCAGCTTACTTGTGAGCTGCAGTCCGGTGCAAAAGCACTATGCAGAATTACAGCCCATTAAAATTACCTCTAGTTCTTACCTAGTGGATGGGGAGGATCAACTCCCTCAGCCTGCAGGCCACAGTCTTCCCATAATAAAATAATATCAATATATAAAATACTACCACCAGAATTAAAACAACAACAGCAATGATAATAGTAATAATAATATAATCCCAGAATAATTATTACTTCTCTAAGATAAATGATGAATATATTGTTAAAAATAATTTTAAAAAAAAGTCCTGGAAACTTTTGACACTGATTTATGCCTATTTTTTTTCTTGCCTGTGTCTATCATAAAAGCCACTTTAATCACAGATAATTACAGGATGTGCTGCTCGTTGCTGTGCTATGTCAGGAGATGGATTGGGACCAGTTTGACTTGAACCCTAAAACAATTACTGCCCTGAAAAAAGGTAACTTAATTTGCCAGTATCTCACTAACAGATCTGTCACCACAGGGACATCCTTGACAGAACTGTGTGTTTGTGGGTATAAGCATGCAGATGGACACTAACATTTTAGAACTGTAATTAAATATTTCATAAAGGAGATTTTTGAGTAATTAGAAGTGTTGGGTTTTGCCCATGCTTCAATAACCATTTTCCAATTTTACAGCTTGTTTTGGTACAAAGTGAATGTTGCCTTCCCACCTTACAAGAACGCAGCATAGATAAACCTCAAGTAAACGAGAATTAGAAGTTGAGAAAAATGTTCTGTGTAAGACTGTAATCTAGCTAAAAGTATTTTTTAAAATTCCTCTTATTTCAGCTGATATAAAATCAGTCAAAGAGATTTTAAACCTCTCTGGAGCAGACTTGCAGAGATTGATGAAGCTCTCCAGTGCAGATATCCAGTGCCTGCTGAAAACAGTCTCTCGCATGCTGAGGAAGAACAGCATGCTCACAGGTAATGCAGTCAGGGCATAAAAAGACTTCTCTCTAAAACTCAAAATTACTGTCACTGGGAGAAAATACAGTTCTGGCTCCTCAATGACATGGTAGTGTGGGTTTAAGATGAAAATGCAAGTGTTTTTATTACACTGCAGTGCATTATTTAACTATGCTGAGGACAGCTTCCCTGGCACCTGGGGATAAATGGAAGTCGATGGGTGTCATTTTTCAGGATCCAGCCTACTTGAAACAGGGCAAAATGATTCTCCAGTCTGAAAAACTTAATTTCAGCAACAAAATATTTTCCTTCTCTTTCTCTCTATTTTCCTTTTGTACTAAGACTAGTTGAAAAATTTGTATATTAAAAGCTTTATAAACAGATTTGTCAAAAACGCCTCATTCCAAATCAAGCAGCACCTAATAGCTTCTCCTGTACAAATTCTTAATGACAACTCTGTACTTAAAATCTATTTTCCTGTGATTGCATATGTCTTCAGGCTTTGACCAGATGCCTGCTATACTGTTTTATATTCTCCTATAGCTTTCCATTTCCATAATTGCTGTGCTTGAACCTTGCTGTCAAAGTTTTCTCAGATTTACTTTCCACAAGGACACCTTAGAGGCAGAGAAAGGAAAAGAATTTTGAAAGGAGGAAAGAATTCAGTGTAAATTACCAATCTTAGAACAAACATTCAGCAGTATGTTTTGTGGGGAGAGGGAGGTGGGGAAGATCAGGCTGAATCAGGGAAATTTTCCTTCAACAAAGAAAGCATTCTTTGTAGATAGAAACCTTGTATACAACATCTATTTTGTATCATTGTGTGTTAAAAAAATAATAAATTAAATTACTTTTTTCTTTTTTCTTTTCCTTTTTAATAATTAAAAAACACTCCCAAACCCTGCAGCACTTCAGCTCTACCAAGATACAGATCATCTCACCTCCCAGCACCAGAAGCTGAGCCTGGGATGTTCAGTGCTAGACAGCTTGTTAAAAGGTGGCATTCCTTTAGTGGGAATCACAGAGCTTTCTGGGGAGAGTTCTGCTGGGAAGACTCAGATTGGTTTACAGCTGTGCCTGTGTGTGCAGTATCCTTACAAGTATGGTGGATTAGAGTCTGGTAAGTGCTGAACTGTAAATATGGATTCCTTTCCCATGTGGGGGAATGTACTGTCTTTAGGAACATCCTTAAAGCAGGTGCACATGTTCAGTGCATGTCTTAACTTCAGTTGGAACCAGTTAGTGAGAAATATGTCTTTACAGAGAAAAGCTTGCTGTGCATGTCCTGCAGCACAGCATAACTTAATGCAGAATTAGGTTATTAAGTTAAGAATTAAGTTGCCTGCCTGCCACTCTGGGTTAAACTAAACACACTCAAACAACCTAAGAAGTGTTGCTGTCATGAGAGCTCATAGACTCCTCAGGTAACCACCTCAACAAAACAGCTCCCCAGATAACTTTCCACAAACATCTTGGGTACATGGTATATATTCCCTACCCGGGGATTTAAAATCTCAAAGATTATTTGTTTTGATAACAATAATCGTATTGATTTACAAAGTAAAATTGATGGAAATGTAATTGAAGAAAGTTAACCTTTTTTTTATCCTATGACTTTCCTGGGTTTGCCAAAGTATACAGGTTTATTCTTTGCTTTGAGTATGTTTTTTTTTACCCTTCTATCACATTAATCTAACTCCTAATTTTTATTTTTTTTTACTATTCCATGCTGCTGTAGAAAGAGAGGAGATTTGTGTCACTTCTGAATTCTGGTAGTCTGCCTTAGGTGTGTTTTGCCTGTGACCTTGCTGTTCCTTCCACACAGCACTGGCTTTATCTGGCAGCTCAGTGCTTCGTTGTGGGGAAACTTAATAATTTCTTGAATTATATCCACCCATGTGGAAAAATCATGGACTGTACAAATTAAGAGCCATTTAAGGCTGTGAGTAGTCTGTGGCTTACATGACATTATGTCATTAATCAGAGCAGAAGCAATTACATCTTTTTCTATTCCATGGTGTGTTGCTGCTAACTGCTGCACGTAGTTTGAATGTAAATACATTTTTACCAATGCTCCAGCATGTCTCCCTTTTTATGTTGAAATCAAGGAACAAACTAGAACAAAGTACAGAAGAAGGTGCCCAACACCTTAATGGCACTCTCATGTTGAGCCCCTGATAAGAAATAGAGCATTTAAGGCTTAGGTTAACTGTGAGGAGTTTTATCCTTTAGGAGGTTTGAGGAGAACAGCAATGCTCAGAAACTCTCACAGAACTCTGGCACTACTAGTGGAAGATAAATCTCAGTGCTAAGACTTTGCCACTGATATAAAATTATGGTGCATTGTATTTTTTTACTGCTTAGAAACTTCCCTTCTCATAAGTGGTGATGTTGAAATACATTTCTTTAAACATTTACTTTATTAAATTTAGTGCTAGTCTTGTTTGTAATTCTCAGTGCAAGGAGGTTGGCAGCAAAGAAATCCTGAAATTAAACAAAGGCCTCCTTTGCCTCCAGGATATTTTTCTGCTCTTCTAGGGATGTCATTTGTGTTCAGTTGTGTGTTGGCTGAATTTATTTTATATGCCCATATTCCTAAGCAATACATGAATATAATGGGGAAAATGAATATCCATATTAGAATTCTGAATTAGAAAACAATGTTTGCTGCTGATTCTTGGTAACAAACTGGTTTGGTGCATGACAGATTATGATCATAGGAATCAAAATTTGTTCTTTTTGATGTTGAGGGTTTTTAGTGGGTTTTGTTGATTTTTTGGTGGTATTTTTTTGTCAACAACCAACATAACACATTTATTGGCCTGAAAGACAGATTTGAGGAAATTGCTGATTTTTGTTTAGATGTTTTTGACCTGTGACTGTTTTCAGCATCTTGAATGTTGCAATAACTCTGGATCAAAATACAATTATTTAATCCATGGATCTATCTAGAAATGCAAATCTGCATCTGAATGAACCCCAGTGACTACGAAATCTGAAGTAGCAGACATGCCATCCTTTTTAAGTAAACCAAGGAGAGGACAAGGGATGTCCTGCTTAAGGCAGGTCTGGATTTTAGAAAGCAGATGATTTCTCTGGAAGCCCAAAATTCATGGTAGAGAAATCCCTGTCTATTAGCATTAAACCAACATTGTGCAAAAGGCAGTCAGCTTGAATAAGAATGGTAGCTCGGAAGGCCAGTGTTTTACTTTAGGAACTGTTATCTCAACACAAGTTAGCCCAGCTTTTTTTAGCAAGAAATTCAGAAACCATGTGGGGTTAAGGAAGCAGCATATCTTAGTGGGTTGACTTTATTTTCTTTTATTTGCTTGGGTTTGAATTTGCACCATTATGATTTTCAGTTTTGTGGTGTAACTGTTGTACTGTGTGACTGTTTTGTTTCAGTGAGTGTTTATGCTAGTTGTACATCATGTCAAATTTGTGCTTAGAAATTTTTCTTGACTTACTGGCATTTGAGAAATCATGAAATTGAGTATTTGATAGGACTGCCCTTAGTAAAGATATTCACCTGCCTGTCTCATACTCAGCTGTCACTGTTGAGTTGGAAAGTGATATGAAAATTAGTCCAATTAGGAGAAATGAACCTAGGGAAATACTCAAGAAAATTAAGGTTCACCTAATTACCTGTTTGATAACTAGCTATTTTAAAGGCCTTAAACAACTAAGCAATTTAATTAATAGTTTACTGTGTTTTCCTTGCCTAAGCTTCATAGAGGTTCATGTAATATTCCACAAGCTTCTGATGTCACTGTAAACTTAATGGATTTGGATAACTGTGGAGTCATTTTCTCTTTTTTTTTTTTTTTTTTATATTCTTCCTTTACTGATGGAAATTTCTTTATGTGCTCATTTATGTCTACAGGTATTGTTCATGACTTAAGTAATTGCAATTACCAGAGACAGCATTCATGCCCATAGTTGAAAATTCACAATTCTAACCACTCATTCTAGGAAGAACATGGGATAAGAATAGAAAACATTTGGGGTTCAAATTTTTAGTTTCTTGCATGTTGTAGTTGAGTATTCATGGTCAGATCATGACTGCTGTGATCACTAAGGCTTTATTGTAGTTCTTATTGTGTGTCAAATGAAAACTGCAAACAGCCCTCAGTTCCCTCTTACAGCAGTAAATACATAATGCAACTGGGGAATTAAAATGGAGACCAGACTCGAGTGTTAAATGCTATTGGCTACCAAGGCCAAGGAAAGTGAAAAAGAGCCAGAGTGTAATTTGTACCTGTTATTAGGTAGAATGGAAATAGAAATTCTAGAAACATTTCAGTACCTCCTATGAATGATGATGTATTTTTCCAATCTGTTAATAATTGGGGAAGATCTTTAATTCTCACCTGTCAAAGACCATTGTTTTAATTAGTGGGAATGGGTACATTTTTTTGCATTACCTGATAGGTATGAAGGATGTTCACAGGTGAATTTATAGTGTGTTTGGGGAGAGCTAAAACGAAGATCCAGTTTCAGTCCCAAAATACATTGGGCTTAGACCCCTCTTTGTCTCATATGGAAGATTTTCAGGATTCAATACCCTGTCTTATACAGGTGTCCATCAGCAAAATATTTTTATGAATGTAATAACCATTAATTTTTACTTGCTCTAGTTCTAAGGTATTTCCATTTCCACTTGGATATAGTTTCATATTTTTTTCAGTGGAGTGTATAGAGGATTTGGAAGTTGTATCTAGAAATGGGACTCCCTGGAGAGCTAACTCTGGGATGGATCATTGGGGTGGAAATGTTCAGGGAGTCTCATATTGCCAAACCCAACATCTGCCAATAGCTGTGTTAGCAGCCTCAGCCACTTTGTGAGTGGGCTCAATCCTTAGCTGCAGCCCTGTTAAGGCTTAGCTGTTAATTCTGGTCAGTTCTGCAATAACTAACACTTTTTTAATAAAGGAAATATTGCTTGTATTTGTGCTTTTTTTCCCAACATCTTTGATGCTTAAGGGTAATTTTCTCTGCAGTAACTTGTTAAACAGAAACCATAGTGAAAATCTACAGACATCACTCACAGTAATATGATTGAAATATAATGTTTTTTATGTAATTACAATTTTCAGGAAGAGTTATTTGGAATGAGCTTGGATGAGTGATCCTCTTAAAACTGGCTTAGAAATTGTGGTGATCAGTACCCTTCCATATGTAAATTTAAAACCAAGAAGCTTGAAGACACCAAGTGACATGAATCAAACACTAGCACTGGTTTTGGCTGGCATAGTTAATATATTTCATAGTGCTGTGTTTTGGATTTCTGATTGAACCAGGCAAACTGTGCAGGGTCACTGTATTTGTGGGGTGGATAAACTGTGATACTTCTGATCCCCAAGGGCAGGTTGTCCACGGCTGTGCACAGTGAGTGTCACCCAGTGGAGAGTGCAAAATCCAGTTTTCCCAGGTGGTGCTGAAAAAACAACCAGGCAACTTCAGGAAAGTCACAGAGGTGGAGTTTTTGTTCAATATTGATTCAATATGGTTGCAAAAAAAACCCAAACATTAATTTCCAGGTCCATATGTGTACTTTTGATGCAATTTGTGTGCTGTTAAGAAAACTGTGTGTGTAAGAACCCTGTTATAACCACAGGTGGTTTCCTTGGCTGCAGGAGCTGTCTACATTTGTACAGAAGATGTGTTCCCAAGCAAACGCTTGCAGCAGCTCATGGATCAGCAGCATAAGCTGCGTGCAGATGTTCCAGCTGAAGTCATACAGAAAATCAGATTTGGAAACAGTATTTTTGTTGAGCGGGCAGCAGACCTGGTAGGTAGCAGCACAGAGTAAGAATGTTTCTAAGACTCTTGATCAATGTGGATTTGAGGCAGTATTTTACTGTTAAGGGGTCATTAGCAGAAGAGCAGCACAGTCTGTAACTTGTTTGGAATATTTAATGATGGTCTTGTGGCCTGAGTATTTCAGTGAGAACCACTTCTTCCCCAGGCAGGCTGAGAAAGTTGGGGCTGTTCAGCCTGGAGAAGAAAAGGCTGAGTGGGTACCTCATAGGAGCCTTCCAGTGTCTGAAGAGGCTACAGGGAAGCTGGAAAGGGACTCTCTGTCAAGAACTGTAGATAGGGCAAGAGTACAAACTGAAAGAGGGAAATTTAAATTGGGTATTAGAAAGAAATTCTTTACTGTGACTGTGCTGAGATACTGGAACAGGTTGCTCAGAGAAGCTGTGGCTGCCCCATCCCTGGAATTGTTCAAGGCCAGGCTGGATGTGGCTCTGAGCCACATGGTCTGGTGGGAGGTGTCCCTGCCCATGGCAGGGGGGTTGGGACTGGATAATTTTTGAGGTCCATTCCAACCCCTTAACATTCTCTTACTCTACAAAAACAGGAACAGTTTAGTAGTACTACACCCTTGAGATTTTGAAGTATCAGTAAAGTCAGAGCTGCAGGTAAATGCAGGCTGCAGTTTGGTCTCTTCAGTCTTCTCCTCAGTAAAACCACCAGATGTGGTTACTGGTGAGACTTAGAGATGCACGAGCTGCCTTCACGATTGGAAACCCCTCGAGCTCGTGTTGCAGTGGTGATTGCTGTAGTTCACTCTGTTGCTGTCCCAGCAGGGGCTCTTTGCCCTGTGTCACTGTGCATGTGTGTGGCAGGACACCTTCCAGCAGTGCATCACGAAGAGGCTGTCCCTGCTGCTGGCCCGGGGCATGGTGCGGCTCGTGGTCATCGACTCCCTCGCCGCCCTGTTCCGCTGCGAGTTCGGCCCCTCCGAGTCCGCACTGAAGGCTCGCTATTTGCAGACCTTCGGGGCACAGCTGCACAGCTTGAGCACCAGGTTCAGGACTCCCATCATGTGCATTAATCAGGTATGATATCAAATTGCTTCTTACTCCATAGGGACTGTTAATGAATCGCTGGAGGGTGATGGTGCAATCTGTGTAAATGCAGATTTCATGGTGGTCTGTTTATCACTGTCAGCTGACTATTAATGACTGATGGAAACGGAAGCTTCCTTAAACTGATGTACTTTAGTAAATGTTAACTACTCAAAGTTTATTATTTAAGATTTTACAGGCTGGTAATGTCCTCAAAATTGTCCACTAAAGCTAACAAAAATAGGTATGCGTAACAACTGCCCAGAGCATCAAACCAAAATAACAGAGTTCTTTCTTATGACTGGCTTCAAATGCCATTGCCAGCAGGACTGCTCTGGGAACCCTGCAGGCACAGTTGTATTCCACGAGACAGTGAAGCACCAGGGACTTTGCTGCATTTCTGGGGAGCTCAGCATTTTTCTGTAACTGCTGAGATTACTGAAGCACTAAAGCACATGCACTGACTTGAGTTGGACCAAAACAAAGCCACAGTGATACTGGTTAAAAAAAGTATTCTTTTGAGGAAACAAGGCAAGACACTGCTTTTAGTCCACTCACAAGTTGAAGGAGCATGTGAATGCCAGAGTTGAGGCATTCACACTCCAAATGTAGCCTTGGGAAGGGGTAAGTCAATGTACAGGCAGGCCACTGGGAAACTTCAAAGGTAATGAAATCATTGAGAACAGTGCACCTTTGGGAGATCTGGGCTTTTGTAGTTTTTATCTCCAGCTACAGCACTGGAACAGTTTTGTGATTGTGGGGGTTTTATTTGTTTGTTTGGTTTTTTTTTCCTTAACAAATTAAGCATCTAGAAGTAGTTTAATTAATGTAAACTGTAGCTTGCTGAATAGTTCTAACACTGTAAACTCAGCTTGTAATTCACAACTCCATTTTAGTTTGCCTTGAAAGAATAAGTGTTTTTTAACTTGTCTTAATATATGATCTGGTAACTTGGGTTTTCTTGCCTTGGTTCCCTTCCCTGCCCTCCTGCTTGCTAACTACAAACACAGAACCCCAGGTCAGCTGCAAGCCTTGTTTTTGTGTTTCAGGTGACAGATGCAGTGAATGAGTCGGAAGCTGCTCAGTGCAGTTGGAGGTGAGTCATCCACACAGGGTGGGACAATGTCAAACACAGCAGCACTGAACCACTCTGTCCTTGTTCACTCCAGTGTAAGCCATGAGATCATGGGAGAAGCAGTGGGACATTTACCCAGCAATGCTGGATTTGTGGGAAATCAGCACTAACTCATGCTGTGAAGGGGAAGAAACTGTCATATACACTTACATCGTAATCCTTAATCACAAATTAATAGGAAAAATTCCCTGGAGTTCATGGCTTGAGTACCTGCTTACACAAGAGTATTTTTGCATCTCATCTTGTCTCTGAAATACCTGAGTGCATCTTCTGTCTGCTTAAAAAATATAGCAACCAAACCTTAGCAGGTAGCTTTGTTAGTGAGCTAAGAAAAAACCCAAAAAAGTATGTTTTGACACCAATATATTAACAGGATTCAAACATATGTATTTGTTTTTTGAATCCTAACTATAACTTTGATTTCCTACATAAGCTGGGTGCTACATAAATGGGTGTTTGTGAGAAGTTCACTGCATCCTTCAGATTATGAAACTGACACAGAACAAGGATACGG
This sequence comes from Lanius collurio, assembly GCA_020086605.1. Classification (NCBI taxonomy): domain Eukaryota; kingdom Metazoa; phylum Chordata; class Aves; order Passeriformes; family Laniidae; genus Lanius; species Lanius collurio. The sequence goes on from JACBWW010000004.1 coordinate 4,705,546, forward strand.
TTCAACTATTATTTTTTGCCTGGTTATCTTGTAGTTCTTTTACTAGAGAAATTGCACTTTTTCCAAGGAAAAAAAATTGTTTTAAACATTGGGTTGAAAGTCATACATGCACAGTGTTCTCTTTACCCAACATTTCTAAATATACCTGCAAATGGAATCCAAGGCCACCAGTTACACACTTCAAATATTAAAAGTTCAACCATTTTTCTCTTGTGGTTTTCCTGTTAGCAAGAGGGGCCTGTCCAGATGGAAATAGGTATTCCCCATGGCTATAGTTGAAAGAATGACACTTGTTCTGTATAGAAGCAGTTCTCCTCCTGCTGTTTCCTTGCCACATGGGAGAACCTAAGTTTTGTGAGTAAACGCTGTCACCTCTGTCTTCAAAGACCTATAGTTTTCAATATATGTTAGAGAAATGATAAATGATGTCTTCTAGTGCAGTTTTGTTACAACAGAAGGTATTTCATATGAAATCCATGCATGCAGAAATGTGTAATACTTTCTTTATAGGGCAGTGGGTAGCAGAGTCACTCCAGCACTTGGAATAACCTGGTCCAATCAGCTGCTGATGAGACTGATGGTCAGCCGTGTATCCTTGCCTGGACACTCATCTGGAGCAGCATCACACTGCACTGGAAGCATGAGGACTTTAAGTGTAGTTTTTGCTCCTCATCTCCCTCCATCCTTTTGCTACTATACAGTACAGCTGGAAGGTGTAAAAGGAATAAAGTAACTCTTTTGCATTAGTAAAGCATCCTGCTCCAAAAACGTATGAGAACTTTGCTTCAGGAAGAATTACTGGTAAAATGCAATTCTTCCTAGTGGAGAGAAATGGATGGTTGTAGTGTATGAACAATGGTATGACTACATTTAGTCTACATTGTGAAAGAAGATCTTTTTACACTTGGATATTCAGCTTTTCCTTGTGGGATCAGTGTTCTGAAGGAGAGGGAAGCTGTGGGCAGGTGGAGGCTGCACAGTGGAGTGGGATGTCACAATCCCCATGATGGGGAAGACCTGATTCTAATTTTATTTTAATGGCACATTAGTCTAGAAACACCATTTACTGTAGTTTTATATCCTCTCTGTTTCCACACCCAACAGGACTCGAAATTCAACCAGTTAATATTTCCTGCCAGGGAGTCTGGGTCTCATGCTGCCAATTAAGGACAGCTATTCTCTGTAACAAAGAAGCTGTCCTATTTTAAACACTTAAAATTTTCAAGAAAGGAATACCATAAAGGTACTTGATTTTAACATCTTACTGTAGGAATTAAAATTGTACTGCCTTTGTACTAGATGGATAGATCTGGCTTCATAGCACTTTAAAAAAATTTTTAATGGATTGTTTCTACTCTTTTCCTGCTTTCCAGTCCTTTCCCTTCCTAGTGAAGGCCTCTTTAATTTGAAAGACAGCAACCCACATCCCTCATCCCCTTGTTCTGATTTCCCATTGCTGAAGCTGTGTAATTTCAGGGCAAGGTCTGTGTTCTTCCTGATGCTCTGCCCTGTGCAGGGTTTTGCTGGATCAGCATTCTTCAGGGACATCTGGATTGCTGCCTCTCACGTCCTCTGTCCCTACTGCTGGGCTCTCAGCTCAGCTGTGGTCCTGAAGAACACCTTCAGCTCTTTTCATCCATTCAGATGCTATTGCTCTTCTCAGTGGATTTTTGTTGTTTAGCTAGAGCTTCTCTTGGGTTTTCTTCCCATCTTTGTGCTCTTTGTCTATTTTTCTGCTGTCCTCAGACCACTGCCATGACATCCACTCTTCTTATGGCTGAATTTTTGCATGGATTTATTCTATGTAAAAGCAAGCCAGGTGAAGTTACACTTTACAAGGGCCTCTGTTCTGTGGGTGCCTGCTCTCATCAGTGAGTGATGCTCACTGGTTCACACACTCATCAAGCTTTCAGGTTTGCCCTCCTTCTGCTGCCTCCCCAGCTGGCCCAGACAAGAACTCCACGTGTTTCTGTGACTTACATTGCTCAGGTCTGTCTTTTGGCCAAGGAACAGCTGCATCCTCTGCCTTTCCCTGCCACACTCCTTCAGGACACCATCTTTTCACATGGAAGCATAGAGCAGAAAGGGAAAGTTTAGGCTGGCTGCAAACTGCCTCAGCTGGAACTGTGGCAGATTTCTCAAGGTACAACTGAATATGACCCAAGGAAAAGAGACCCTGTGTGACTGCCTCGGGAAGTTCCAGAGGAGAAGAGGCACAGCTTGAAGCTGAAGGAAGGAGACTGTAAGAAAGCAGAAAGGATGAGTTGCTTTTAGTGCCTTCTGCAACCCCTTCAGATGCCAGAGGGGACCTTGTGCAAATAACACAAGTTGTGTTTAAATAAATTTTCTAAAATGTCTTAGTTCTCTGTATTTGGAAATGACTGCACAGTGTTTTTTAATAAAATCCAACCATGAAGCTTAGAAGCCTTTGTGTACTCTTAAGGAAAAAGTAAGAATGCCCCAGCTCAGAGGCAGGGCCACCTCCTCCTTCAAACCCTGACCTTCTGTGCTTCCTCCCTAACAGTTTCAATAAAGACCAACTAATGCAGCAAAGGTAAAACTCCAGTTCTCTTCTATTCCTGGCCTGTGTATCTGAGCTGGAAAAGCAGCCAGGATAATGTTCATCCTATTGTGCTGATTGGGGAAAAAAAGCAGCCACAGAGAGATGTAGCTGATGAATGGGAGTCATCAACTCCTACCTGGATAATTCGTTTACAGAAGAGCCTCATCCAATCCTGGGCTCCAATCCCAGGAGTTTGCCTTGCTGTGCCCCATGTTCAGAACAGTGTGAAACATCTTCAGGCTCAGTCTGTAATATTTTGATCACTTTTTTGCAACTTGATTGCTTGCAGGAACAGCCCTAAATTGTTAAAAGTCACAGATGGGTCTGTAATTAAAGTTCCAGTTTACCTGTTGAAAAGCACTTTTACCAACACAGAGAAGTAATATTTTACCTGCTCAAGTGTTCTGTCATTGCCCCTGCTGGTTGGTTGGTTATTTCCCTCTCCAGCTGTGTCAGAGTACATTAGTTTGTCTCCTGGCTCATCAGCACACACAAACCTTAACATCTCAAATCCAGCTGAGCCCCACTACACTCACAGCCAACATTCACTGCAGCTGCTGCCCTGTCCCTCAGTCCCACCCCAACACAGCAGCCCACGATGTCCATCTTGCCCAAGTGCAGCTTTGGGGCTGCAAACCCACACAGGAACCCAACACAGCACCTGTCTTTTGAAGCCTTGTGTCAAAAGTGTAGAAACATGATTAAGTTTTAATAAATGCAATTTAAGAACCTTCCCTTTAAACAGTTTTATTCATCTTTGGGTTTCACAACTGAGATTTGTTTCTATACAAGAAAAAAGATTGAATCAGTTTTTACAAAAAAGATTTACAGTCTAGAATGTATTAAGTCTTTATCCTGCAAGACTATTTAAATCTACACTTTGAAATGTTAAATGACACTTAAGAAAATTCAAACATTTTCAAATTAAACTACAAATCTGTGATTTGAAGAGGCCATTTTCAGCAGAAAGCTCAAAATAGGATTCTGGGATCATTGCTTTGAAAAGGAGAACCAAATTAATTTCTACTTAGTAAAGCATGTACACAACTGACCTATTAACAAAACAGATGTAGTAACACATGCTGAACAATTTCATTTAAAGTTTCTTCTTCAAATCACAGTGATTTGCTACAGGTAACATTTCTTAGAAGTTTATTTTCTGCAATTTTATGGGGTAAGATGGGTGAACTCAATGGGATTTCAAACATAGCTGTGAGGAGCAGCTACTACTCATGGAAATCAAATACAGCATCTGAAAGCCAGGGTTTTTTTTTCTTTTAAAAGTCGTGATTCAGGGGATGGGGGGTGTGTGTCTGTGTTCTCAAATAAACACTGACATTACAAATAGTTTTCTAGTTTTGCTGTTGGGTTTTGGGTTTGTTTTTTAAGCCAAGTCCTAGAAAACAGAAAATACCAACCATTTCCAATTGCATGGAACTGACCTGACTGAATGATCCTGTAACCCACCTCCACTAGAGTAAAATACTTCTACTGCACAGATTACAGCTACAGACTCAGCAGCTTTCCATGCTTGAACTGGGACGAGAGTGTAAATAAAAGGAGCCCAAGGATAGATCTGATGTTAAAAATACTTCACTGTGCTTGTTCCATGCTGTATCCACATTTTAGTCTCTCCCTTGTGTGTGCCACCACATGTAAGAGCAACTTCAACCTGTTTGATGGGAGCTGGAGCATTAAATGAACTTCCAGCTGTGGTTCCCCAAATATTTCTCATTTTTAAGCAGCTCTAACTAAGGTTTACAACTTCACTGTGAGCATAAGCACCCTCCCTTGGTCAGAATCTAAGGCCTTCTGACCTCTACCAGACCCCCACACTCTGTTTGGCTTCTTGCTTTGTTGTTTCAGGCTTTTTTTTTTTAACTACTGACCTTAGCTATTCAGTGTACTGGCACAGCTGCGAATGGTTTTAGGGGAAAAAAATAATCCAGCGTAGATGTTTGAGATTTTCCTCAACTCTAAATATTTACACCCCTCCATGTATTTCTGTAAATTGAAGACAATGAAATTAAACTTCTCAGCATCACATCTGTTAACATTTATTCTCAGTACAGACTAACATGACCAAAAATGCCATTCTCTCAGCAGCCCTCACACACATGACCTGCGTAACGAGAAGCAAAGTAACTTAAACTCATCAACTACTGTAAACACACTGTCAATGCAGCACTGCACACCCCTTTTAATAGATATTTACAACAGAACCACACCATTTCCAAGATCTCTGGATTCAAATGATACAGTTTAAGTACAATTACTTCTCAAGCTCAAAACCATTTTAATTTACTACGATTCAGGAGTGCTTGGGGGGACGAGGGTGTCATTTATTTTAAGAAAAAGTACAAATTGTAGACAACTGACACTTTCTGCATTGTGTAAGTGCAGACACACCACAGCAATAGGTCAGTTACTCCTCTAGAAGAGGAGCAAATAATGAAACAATTACATTTTACAAGACTATTTAGTAAGATCTAGACTCAAGACCAAATACTGCCAATAGAGCACACAACCAGACACAGAAGGGCAACAGGCACCTTTCTATCATTTCCATGTACAATTCATCCAACATCCTGCTGTACACCTGCTCACCACTGTTTGCAGGAGAATCTGAGGCCTAATGTGGAGTTCTCATTTTTTTATTCTAGCTCACCCTTTAAATTTTAGTCAAGGACAAAAATGCCAGATTAAAAACAACCTGCACTACCAAGGCTGCAGTTTTCCTAACAAGATGTCTGTCAATTTTGAAGGTCTTTTCCAGTTTTCTGTTTCATCAGAGCTGTTTAGTTTGGTGCTGAAAGGTATAATTGGATATTTTGGATATATTCTTTATGCAGACTCTTAGCTACAACTGGAACCTTACAAGGGGAAACCCAGAAAGCAAATCTTGAATAGAAGTGAACTGAGAAGCCTGTCTGAAATATAAATGTATACAAACCATGTCCTGACAGTAACTCATTCATAATTCAGACACAGGGAATGTTGACTTTAATTTGGTTTTTCTTTTTTAACAAGTTCTCAAACTGCAAACAGCTCACTGGCTCCTAACAGTAAGGACCTGGCTACTATTCTCAGGGTTTTATGGATTAAAGAAGTATTAAAATTTTTTTCTTCTCAGGAAAAAAATGAACCTTTTAAATATAAGAATTGTTTAATAAGCATTAGCTCCACAACTTAAGCTTCCATCACACTTTAAAATACTATATAAAGGATTAAAACATTTAAAAGCACAGCATTAGTAATGCCACCCACAGCAAGATCCTGACCAACAAAGTTCCCTCACTATCACCATGAACATACCACAGTCTTGCACTTTGAAACTTACTGTACACTGTTATTTGGCATGGTTACATGAGTTATTACTATTTACACAGGGTTGAGGTCTTGTCTGAAAGGTTGCAAAAAATAATTTTCCTTCCAAGTTGAAAGATGAATGTGGGAATCACATCCTTCAGTTTAAGTAACTCCTTATCACACCAGTTCTGTGCCTGAATAGTTCTGTGGGGTTTTTTGGAAGCCAGACTTTTGTGGGTGTGTCTGGCAGTGGGAGCACCTGGTGTGGAACAGGGACTGCTCAGGGCATCTGCAGGGAGTGGCCCCTGGCTGGAGCAGGGGCGAGACATGGGCAGCCCTGGCCTGGCATGGTTCTTTAGCAAAGCCAGCTCGGTCTGCCTTTGTGCAGAGAGCCCAATTCACCAGTGGGGGCATTCAACACATTTTACTTGGGAGGAGGGGGGAAAAGAAGTATATATATTACATATTTTCTTAATATAAAAAGCTCTTAATAAAAAGATTAAAACTCAAGAGTCAATATTATATGAGTATCTATTGTTAGGACAACCGAGCAACAACCTGTTCTTGCTCAAGTTCATTAATGAATTGCACTATGTGCTAAAAGTTCTACATAATTATTAGCAGCATCATCTCTCACCATTCCTACACTGTCTCTAAAGCAGGTGCACCACGTGCAGCTTCCTCTGCAGAGATGCTCAGACGGTACCTCCTGGTAAACATTGTTAAGTGCATTACACAGACAACTTTTTGCATCAGTTACTGTAACCAACTTAAAACCAGGTGCAAACCCAGTCAAATACTCCTACTAAGTACTAATTCTAATGACTTTTCACAGCCTGTTCAAATACTAAAACTTGCATATGTTCCTATATTTTACCACCTTCAGCTGGTGCTGACCTGGAATGAATTTTCCAGCTTTTCCCAAAGTTAATTTTGTTCTACATTTTCCAACTCACAACTACAACCACAAATACATTTGTACACACACTGCTTGGGTTTTTTTACTTTCTCATCCAACTTCACACAAATAAGAATTTTTACAAAAGATGAACAAAATTACAAGCTTTACAGAAAAGCAAAAGGAAATCCTAATGTCTTTAAAATCCTTAAAACATACATAGTTCCAGCAGCAGTCCTGTATACAGACAGCATATATATATTAACTAAGTGGATTTAACATGGATATGTGGTCACACAGGTCACTTGCCACTTACAGCCATTGAGTGCTTCCACGAGGGCCCTTAGCACGGAGTGGTCCTTGCAGAGCAGCCACTCCGCAGTGACATCCCGGCGTGCAGGTGCCTGCTTCTGCTGTCACCAGCTGGTATGGAGAAAGGCAGGATTTGGGATCAGCATAAGGAAACATTGGGCACTTTCAGCAAACAGAGAATGGGATTGTGAATTCCAGTGGACAAGCAAGAAAGTCAACCTGAGGTTTGATGTTTCCCTGAGAGCAGCAGCAGCTGCTCTGGGACAGTTGCAGTCCGAAACTTGAGTATTCTTCAATCACACAAAGTAAAGGTTTTTTTCCATTTCTCCTAATGTACACAAACCATCCTATATCCATTGATTATTGTGCCCTAAGACTTACATTATCATAAGTAATGGTCACGGGTGTTGCTATTGATCCTATGTAAATGTAACTTACCCCCAACTGTCACTTCTGTAAGATTTAATAGCTCTGTCTAGTGGTTAAGTCAGTCGTGTCTAAGTGCTGTTTTGCCAGCCAAGGCTTCTCCCATTACAAGGATCAGTGGTGCAAGGGCAAACCCCACCACTACAGAATGCTCAACTGGAATTTCTACAGTAATGCACATAAATTTATCCATTTCTCATTCCAGCACTGTATGTATTTACTGCTACACATTTAATTTTGCTTGCATTTGCCAACACCATGGCATTTTGGTATGTTTTGAATGTGTTTGCATTATTACTTTTTTTCTTTTGGCTGCTGTAATAGATCTATTAAAGAAATTTATGTAAGTAGCATGAATGGGAGCAGTGCAACAAGCAATATGTTTCTATAGGTTTCCTTTAGAACAGCCACTAATGCTGTGTTTAAAATTGTCCCTATTTAACAAGTAAAAACAGCAGTCCATTGGAAAAAAACCAACAACATCTATAAACTAGGTGTTCCTATACACAAGGATGAAGAACCAAAGCTTTGAAGGTCTCAGTGCTTCTTTATTCACACAGGAACATTAGCTAGCTTCTGTCCCAAATCTCAATGCGCCAGATCAGAATGACTGACACTCAGAGCTCGCGAGTCTGTCAGACAATTATTTCGTTCCTGTGTGAAGGGGAAAAAAAACAAACAAAGAAATTACGCAGATGTCCAGGTAGTTCAAGCAAACAAACAAAAATACTAGTTTTAACAAATGGGAACAAACATGAACTACTGAGAACTGTTTGTGCCAGATCAGGGGATACTTTCTGGAGTCCAATAAATATATTTTTCCCCAGATTTTAACTAACAATACTGTAAAGAACACACACTCTTACAAGCCAACCCAAGCCTTCCCACAAATGCAAGAGCCCATTTATGGGAATTGCCATAGTGGAGGAATGACAAAAGTTCACAAGAAATGAGAACCAATTTTACTACTGCGTTGTACACACCAACAAAAAACCCCTCTTCTGGAAGTCAGACCAATTAAAAACACACTGAGAATCCATCCAGTCAGGGGCACCTAGGACACGGCTCTTTGAAACCCTGGCACTATTGCTGCAGAGAATTGTGCTTTACCCTGGATTTGTTTTGGCTGAAGCTCACCCTGAGCAAAGTTTTGCTTACACTTCAAACACCGAGAACTCTGCAGCACACTCATTAGGGATCATACAGTTAGAACCCCTGTACACCACTGGCAAGGACAAGAGTGCCACAGTTGGGGCTTTCCTGCTACTTTAGGACACAGGGTGGTGAAGATCCTCACCTACAGTTTTGTTAGTAGAGAAGCAATTTTATCTTCCTAAAATTAGTAGCAGTTACCATGTTAGTAAAACACACAGCAGTGTTTAGAAGAATATTGCTTGCTCATTTGACAATTTAAACAGTGATTTGTTAGGTCAAAACAGGCAATGAGGAGTAGCACTTGGGCACACCATGAACAGGTAAGCAAAATAAGGTTTTATTTTAGCAGAAGCACAACACAGATCAGACAAACTTTTGAGACTGTTCCTGTGCCACCTCAGAAATAACTTAAGTGTTTAAGGGAACCTGGAACACACAGCAATCATGGGCTGTACAGCAAAGACAGGGCTCTTTGCAGTAAAGGGGCTGAAATAAAAAAAAACAATGAACTGGGCTTTAACAGTTCTTTCATTTTTAAGCTGTTTTCACAAGAATGTAATATTCCATAAGTTTTATATCCAACAGAAGTCCAAAGCCAGAGACTGCCTGGTATCATAAAAGCCAATGCTCTTTACCAGCTGGACTTAAAATTAGTAACAATTCACAAAAGTGTCACAGAATGATGCCTTAAGCACACACTTCCAACACCTTAGTGAAGAAGGATCTTACAATCACTGTGTTTTTTTGGTTTATTATTTATCACACTCCTTTCATCCCAAACCCTACTAAACAATACTTATTTTTGTAAGAGTATTGTAGGGCTTCTTACTTGAAAATGATCTTCAGTTGCCTTGCCACCCATGTTAAGAACATTCAGAGAACTGGCACGCTTCATGCTGCAACCAGGACAGTGAACATGCAAGGATAAACCGATCAGAATGGCTGAAAACTACAGCTCTAAAAACACAAGTACAACAACGAGCAATGCACAGTGAGGGGAAGGGGAACAACGTCCCAAAACTGATCTGAGGGACAGCCTTTAAGGTAACAAGTACAGAAATTCAAATATGTTTGTACTCAGTTCTAATTACATATAACTCCCCCCAAAATTACAAGCTCCTTAGAGCTTAAACATTTCAGGCAACTGATTTAACTCAAAATCTCAGTTTTTAAAGCGCGTCAAATTAGTACAGTGACTTACACTGAGTTTCAATTAATTAATTATTAGTTTCAATTTTGTGTGGCTTCTTACAAAAGCATTAAAACATTCAGACAGTTTAGGCAAAAACATCTGAAACACAAGTTTGTTGTGCAGGGAGCATTTAACTTGAAAAAGCTACAATGAAAGTTAGTTTGGTACTTTCTGCCTCGTTGAGGTAAGTCTTCAGAATTAATTTTTAAAAGCACTTTAGAATGTTGTTATTTTAAATATTTCAAAGTGAAAAGAAAAAAGATGGTTGCTGCTGTTAACTTTGGTTGTGCTTTTGGCTTTACAACACTGAGGAATAGTAACAAGCACCCTGGAGTATGGTATGGGAAGCAATGGAAGAGGGGAAAAATTAATCACCTACCCAGGAGCTACTGACAATCAAAATATCACTGCATTAATTGCAATATCTGCTGCTGTTTGAAATGAGGATTAGTAATTTACCTTCATTTCTCAAATATATACAAAATTTAACAAAAAATATTTTTAAGTGTGTGTAATGAAATTCAGGATCAGCCCTAATACTTCTATCATGGAATGTCTGATGTCCTTCACACCAGTGCCTGTCCATTCCTCAGAATATTTTGCATTTGCTCTGATTTTTCATGAGCTCTTTAACTATTTCAGAACTAAATGAGGGCTTTGAATACATATTTGATGAACTGGTCACAAGACAATGAATCCTACTGGCTGATGCAAACATTACAGTGCCTTCCAGTAACATGGAAAGGTTTATCCATACAGATCACTTTAGATATTAACCAGCTTTTCTTTCTACTGAAGCAACACTAACTTTAAAGCACAAGTTTTAAATGCTTTGGTAAAGCAGAAGCTTAGCAGGACAACGAACCAAAACACAGGGCAACAGCTGCCACGCAACACAGGCTGGCTGGTTCTCCCCAGCACTAAATCTGGGTGTTTCAAAAGCCAGAAGCACACAATTTAAAATATTTGACATGAGTGTTAGCAACAACAAAGCAAGGACTCATGCATGGTGTACACCTCTCATTTATTCAAGGAAGCAGGTACAACAAGGGTTATATGTGGAAGTCAAAGGAAGTTAATCTGTAAAACAAACAAAATGTTACAGAAAACTCTCCAAAAGAGCATAAAGGTTTATGGAAAACATTCCTGGGAAACAGAAATTCCACCAGTAAAAACTCACACGCATATTTTAGGTTCTTGCTAAAGTGCCAATTAAAAAAAATTATTAATACCTGAGATACTAACTTTGTTTGTGGGTTGGTCTTTTATCTGTTTAGGTTTGTTTAAATCAACATTTTAATAACTTTAGTCTGGCAAATGCACTTTTAGTTCCCTCAATTGCAGTTGTGTTCCAAACACAATTGGACAAAGAATATACAGGTGTTTTTCTGGTGTGTAAGTAACAGCAATAATTAAAGATTGGGTTTTTTCCCTTTTATATTAGAAATCGTAACTGTTCTGCTGTATGGCCAGAATTTTTTAAGTGAAAAATAAAGAACACTAATTAATAAAATTTAAATTATTACAGAACTGAATTCTGAAATATGAGAAAGAACTTATAACTTGCTTCAGGTATAGCATGTTTCCAGGACCAGTTTTAAATACTTGTTGCTTGTCTAAAAGGCTTTTGAAAGATTATAAAGAAACAATTTCCCCGATGAGTTTTCTATTTTAATCTCTTCAACCTTCTGTATCAAGCAACAACATAAACACTAAGTTCTTCCTTTATCCTGTGATGTGACTGTATTGCTTTTTGAGTATTTCTCACTCAGTGTTCACACCAGCACCATCAATTCCTATTTACAGAAGCAGAGTATAAACAATAGGTGTAAATCAAGTTCAAAGTAAAATCTTCCTAGAGACACAGGCAGGGAATGTACTGGTAAGGATGGAGACTCAGAATTGTTCTACATAAAGAGGCTGCCTTCACAGCAAGATAAATTTATATGTGTCTGTATTGTAATATTCGGTTATCAAAGAAAGGTCTGCATGGTAACCACTGAATATCCCTTTTGTCACACTCAGAAGCAGGAAAAAAAATTATTTCTATTTACTGGAGTTTCTTCAGAAAATGAAATCCAAATGTTTTCTTGGAATATCAATATGTACAGCTACACTTTATAACCTACAAAGCTGGTGTTTAATACCAGAAACTGCTGCATTTGTTATTAAAACAAGCTACTATAAATTAGGATTTAAAAACTCTACTACAAGAACAAATTAAACAAACAAAAGTGCCTATCTACATAAAAGCCTGTCAATGCAATATACTTATTGCAAGTTTTAAGAATAAATGATTCCTTGAGAACTATGGTGACATCTGAAAACAAGATGATTTTGTCAGAAAGGGAGAGCAAGGAAGATATTGCTTTGCTTTCAGTTTAGTTTCACATTAATGCCTTCATCTGAGGAAACCTCATCTGGTGCTACAGACCCCCCAGTGTAATTCATGTTAACGTGGGTAGATGACTGGTCAGGTAACACAACTCAGGGGCAGGCAGTAACAAGGCAGGTGAGTTCTCACAGGCACTGCAAAGCCGAATATCTTCAGTTATATGTAAGTGTAATTCTCTACACCTATAAACATGGGGTTACTTTACCTGCAGAAAGAGTTAGCTATAAATACTACAGAGAATAAGGAATAAACCTCGTGGCTTCTGTGAAACTGAAAACCTTTCCACATCTCGCAAAAATGAGGAGAAAATGCAAAATTAGCTATGGATGTATGTATCTATTCATACAATAATATACCTGAACTATGATGTATGAACTCTGGACAGAATTGAATAGAAACAGAAAACCAATGTATAAAAATGATAATGAAGAAAAAGAAGGAAATCTCCCTTTTATTCTACTTTGGATTGCCTTTGTTTTCTCTAAAGCATTTTACATTTACACAGTTCCTTCTTTTGATCTCATGCTTTCCATGGTTTTTTCCCAACCTCTTACCTCAGAGGCAGTTCTTAATGATGGACCAATAAATGCTAAGGAATTTTGACCCTGAATTCTATTCAGTGCCTTCAACATCAAATGTCTGGCAGTGAAATTTTCAGTAACAACTCTAAAATTCAGATCAGGCTGAATTTGAAACAGATACACAAGGTAGTTAATTCTACATGTACTGCAGTTGTACTTAATGTTTTACAGCCATAAAAACAGTAAGAAAAACTTCACTGGAGCACTTCCAGAAACAGAGAGAGACCCTGCTCCTGGGTCACTCTCTCAAGTAATACCATCATCATCATCATCACCAACTATGTTACTCAGATTCAGTTTCTCCATCAGAAGTCACTCCAAGTTCTCCAAACTGACTGTTTCAAAGCACAAGTTCACACTGTCACACGGTTTCCTGCCAACTAAATGAGTTCCAGTTTTCCACAGTAAGGGAAAAAACCCCTGCAGAACTGACTGCAATCATGAGGGGGAACACTCACAAGTGCTACTATGAAAAACAGCAGGTGCACTTAAACATTTCCATTTCTCTGCAGCAGCCAGTAAATGATCAATGATTTTAGGGATTTATGAGAAATATAACATACATTCAAATCCATAATCCTGTGGTAGACTGGGAAGACTGACCAGACTTATTAAATGTGAATTTTTATCACTGAGGCCAAATTTTTTCACTGAGGCCAAAATGTTAGTAAGATGCACAACTAGGTCTAAGTTTTTCAACACTCTCCTCTTCTCTCTGACATCTGTGCTTTCCAAAAACAGAAACCAAGAGGGGCTTCATTTGGTAATTCTCTTTATGCTCACAGCAACATATAAAGCTGTATCAAGAATATATCAAGATATTAAGCTATATTAAGAATGTTAGTTGTGGGTTTACTGTACTCAGGCTTTTACTATAAAAATCAGTAATGTTTATTATTCTCCACTGCTGTGTGAAAAGGATAGTTTTGCAGATAACTAACATTTATCAATAGCTGTATGAAGCTTTTCTAATATCATGTAGGTAAAGCAGCAAAAAGAAAAAAAAATACTGTTTAAATAGAGTTAATTCTTACAAGCAAATATAAATCCTCAGATGTTACAGAACTTACAGTAGAAGCTTAAGAAGTTATTTCCTATTTTATTTTTCTTTAAGATACAGCTGTGTACGATATGCAGTTAGCTAAGCAGGGAAGGGAACACTGCCCTAGGAACTCCCCTGGGCTACCCTGAGGCACAGACCGAGGGACACCAGCACAGCTAAGAACAGATAATTACCCTGGGTTCTTTGGTTCACTGTCCCGGGAATTTCCTCCCTTCAGCTTCCTAACCAGCTTCTCACTGCTGCGTCTAAGGGAGGCTCGGAGCTTGCTAAAGGAACCACTGCGCTTTAGAGATCCAGTGCCATCCTGAAAAACATTGAATACATGTGATACTGCAGGAGCTTGCTGCCCATCCCCAAGCCTGCCTCAAAAACATTTCAGTGATGAATTATTACTTTTTAATTGCTATTAATATATACTTATACTTTATACATTTACCTAAACATGTAATACTATATAGCTACAACTTTACCAAAGCAAAAGGGTTCCTTCCAAAGTGTAACAGAGATATCTAAATGTGAAGACATGCCGAAGCCACAATTCATCATTAGTAAAAACCCACCACAGGAGTCCAACAATGCACCACCACCATTTCATATGAGCACACTGTTGTTAACAGAGTATAAGCCCCAAGAAGAGCATTCCATTAAGAAAAAAACATGTTTTGTTTTCCTAAATATCTACATTACTTGCAAATATGTTTAATTAACCCTAAAATCCCTAAACAAAAATAATTCTTTTTAAGAATACTTATGGTCAAAATCCTGTGCTTAGTTTTTAACTTTTACCAGAGAAAATGCAAACCACAATGAAATTATTTTTTCATATATTGCATTCATGTTTTACACTGCTGTGCTGACCCAGAGAAACTTGCAAGGGACCACAGTTCTATTTTGAAATGTTTTACTCTTACAAAAACCCAACAGTTTAGTAAGATTAGAAGTGATGACTTCCTAGTCCATAGAAAACCTACGTGATTATGAAAGAAGAGTTCAAAAAGAAAAAAGCACTACTGAGCAAAGACAGACACCTGAGTTGGAGTGAGTTTATTAGAAGTTAGAAAGACAAATACACAAATCACTGAACACCAAGATTAGTAGAGAAAAGCATAATTGCCAAAATCGCACACAAAGACTAAACAGCAATGCTACTTTAGAATAATCGTAAGTGAAGACATCCAGAGTTCCATATTGATGTTAACCAACATTTTAAAGCACTTGGAGAACATGCTTTACTTTTATGGGTTTGGTTTTTCTCCTGTAAAGATCACCATCATGCCATTTCAATAATACCTTGTGTGATACTTTTAACTACCTTTATTCCATAGTGAACAGCTACTTATAAAGGTCATTGTTACTTGTTTGGTTTTTTTACTAATTACACAGCAAATGGTTGTAATAACATTTGGTATGACTAGATACATATCTGGCAAAGCTACACAGGTACAGAAATAGAAAACCAAAAACGACACCAGCACTGGAGGAATGGCCAGTTTACAGGGAAGTGTAGCTCTGACAGGAATCTTAAGGGGTTTGCTAAAACACAGCAGTCAGTACTGAAGAGAGAAGTTAAAGCTTGAAGATGGTGCACGCCCGTCATGCAGGAGACAGTAAAAGAATCACAAAAGGCATCTAGGCCTGTCAGAAATGGAGAGAGAAAAACTGAATGAAACTGTTGGGAAAAATTCAACAGTTTTCAATTTTGAACAGTTAGTATACAGTATTTCTAGGTCATGTTCAAAACTTTTTTTGTTCCAGAGTAACTATTTGGACAGCCCTTAAGTACAAAGTGCAGGCCCTTGCAATTACCAGAACCTACATCTTCATGCAGTTTCACTTACATCACTGAGATGGGACTGACAAATGAGCATGACTGATGCTGTGGATTCAGGTTAGAATTTGTATAAAATATGAAACACCTTTAGCAAGAAATAGCTTAGCTGCTACATTTCATAAACCAAAAACAGGGACTCTTTTTGAGATGATGTTAGCCAAAAAAAAAAAAAAAAAAAAATGGAGGAATAGAGCAAAGTGCATTCATTTCAGCTTTAACTTCTGTCAGGAATTTTTCCTTGAAACAAAAGTGCAAGAAGAAAGAGGTCTTCACCTACCCTCCAGACAAAATTCTCTTCATTCTCCTAAAGAACTAGAATCCAACTAGCCTGGGCCAATTCACTTTCACAAGTGTTTTCAGAACATATCTCTCTGTGTGTCTATATATTTAATCCAAGTGTAATTTTCTCTACTCCCCCTAATGCAGTGAGGCACCTGAAACAATCCACTTTTAAAATAAACTGTGGCTCAATTTGCACACTTTCCATTCTTTGTGCAAATACAGAGACCATTATTGATAGGTTCACAATACCTGGAAATGACAAAATGCCTTTCTACCAAGTGATTAGAAGATCTGAATCTAACTGAGTATTTATGTTTCAAACTAAACTGCATATGTTGTTCACACTTAAAGACAGACTTCAGCTTTGCAGGACTGAATAAACTGAAGTCTAAATTCCAGCTAGGAGTATTAGATCAGTGAAAAGGCTAATTACTTTTGTGGTCTGAAATCAGCAGTACTAGAGTAGTGAAAATGATCCAAAGGCAAGACAAATTTGGTAGGTTTAGAGTATAATTCTATACAGTAAACCTAACTGGAACATTAGGAATAAGCAGACAAGCTTTGGGTACTTCAAATCTAAAATAAAAATATCAAACTCCTAAGTTAAACACTGACTGCTTCATTAACAAAACACTTCTAAAACATAAGCTGAAGATAAAAAAAAAAAAAGTTCCTGAGTCCAGAGTAATCAAAAACCAAAACCACAAGGTGTTTTTATGGCAAAGTTTAATTGCCAATTTTTCTGTCATTCAGAATGAGAATCCCCTTGTTACTGCTGCTTACACCTCCCCACCATCACCACCTGCTGTACTTTGTCTGCTACAACATCCCCCTGTTGGCACTGACTAAACAAGAGTAACTCTCATCTATGGTAGTGGAACCCATAGTTTTCCTTTCACACCTGAAAGTGGACTTACACACCCAAAAGCCTGTCTGTTTGAAGGCTTAGAGTATGAAAAGATACTTCCTCACACTACAAACATTATAATAAGTAACACAAATATTTTCATCTGTCCTGCAGCAGGCTGCAAGATCAGTTCACAAAAATGCCAGTGACATGTGCTCACTGCTGTTTTTTATAGAAAAAGTATAACAAGATCTGCAAATCTTGGCCTTTCCACCTTATGTTTTAAAGACCAAGTATTTCCTTGCATTTTCAAGTATCTTCTGTTCACTTTAAGGCACAAACTTCACAAGTGGCATGTAAACATGCACTGTAACACCTCACTTAACATGTCTAATAGTTACTGGCAGATTTACTTCAATAGATTTCATGTTCATATTTCAGTTCTTTTGTAAGAGTGTAAAACATTATATCAAAGCCTACAATGCTTAATATGGATTACATTACATATGGAAGGCCCTTAATTACATCTTCCAACAAAATTTTTTTGTTGAGTTTTCCTTTGTATACTCCACCTTTCTCTCTGACAGATAGAGTCAGCTTGACCACTTCAGAAGAATTTAAACACAAAAAGGCAGGCCTCTCTGCAGGCTCTGCAGACACAAATAAAAAATTCTACTACGCTTTATGAATCAGAGTATTTTGTCTGGAGAGAACACACAAGGGTAAAAAAACTACACGATATAAAGTAGAGGGAAGAACATCACTGAGATAGAAACACTCGCAGTGGGGAGGGAGAGTTGCCCACTTCGTAGAACAAGTAATACAAAATACCTTCTCTTAAGAGGGGGGAAATAAAAATAAGGAAGATGAGAATGAAGCAATGCCACTTCAGCACACTAAAAATGAAGTTTGTTTACCCTGAGAGGTCAAAATTTAATTTTTCAGACTAGCAAATTTATCACAGAGTTTGATTCAACTATTGACCTAGAAATACTGTCTATTGCTTTTCCCCAGAAGGCCCTTTCCATCCAAAACCTGCATGCATTAATGTCAATAACAGAAAAAATTTAATCCATTTAGAACGTACAGTCATGCAAAGTATAGTGAAAATTAAGGGAGGAGTACAGTACACAGTTCTAATGCTGAATGGGCAAAATGAGAATTAAAAAGAGTTATCCAACCTGACCTTGGCTTTATTAATGATGCAGTATTAATTCACAATATATGCTGATTGACTGTCTTGGCACTGAGAACACCAATGCCAAGAAAACAGTAATAAAAAGACAAAAGCAAAGATGGAAAGAACATTCTCCTTTAGGACTAAAGCACTATGTGTTTTCTCAAGGTTTCTTTGGACTGCTAAGCTTTGTCTCATGTGGCTTACAAAAGATGGGGAAAAAAGACTACTACTGTAAGAGAAATAAAGCTTCAGAACACTCAATACTGCAAAGTAGGCTACTTCCCCTCCCATATAGCAAAAGCAACACGACTTTTATAATCTAAGAGAGTATTTTCAGCAGAACTGCAGCTGGGAGTTAGTCAACAGTGCAATATGTATCCCACTGCCAGCAATAGGATAAAGAATGGGAAAGCTGGTGACAGAAGCAAACTACATAAGCCAGATAATAATTGAAAGATTGCACTGTCCTTCAAATTAAAGGAAAAAATGGTTAGAAAAATGCATATGTTATCACATTTTATATATACATATATATATGTGTGTGTATATATATGTTTTTACTTTATGACAATCAGTGTAACACTGTGATGCCAATATATGGGAAATGAATAGGAACAAGCCCTGGCTCCAAAAAATTTTAATATGGTAAAGTCATGTTAATTTCAATTAGGAAACATGAAGTCACCACCACATTGTTATGTGATGGTACTGCCTCTTGAAATAGACTGTACAGTAGCCTGAAAAGCTGTGTTCCTTCCCCCAGAAAGCTGGGTAAGGAGGAGATTAGAATTATTTTAGTGTTAGACTGGTCATTTTAATTTACTCTGAAACTGCTAACACTCAATATATCTCCATAGCAAATGTTCTTTGTGATTCCAACTGATGGAGTATTTTTAAAGAAACATTTAAATTACAAGCAAATATGGCACCAAAAGGAAAAAAAGCAAAAGTGAGTTAATTGCCAGAATATTTCTACCAGTAAAAACAAACCACTGACAAGCAATTGTACACCAGACCACAACCAGGACACTCAATCAGCATTACCCAACTTAGCCTTAAATACAACTGCTTGGGATTCTTGCAGAAATGTCACCATTCAGGACAACAACAGAAAGGATGTCTTAAAATTTTAAAATATTACTATTTTTTTAGCATTATGATAGACAAAAGGTTATTCCTCATTTCATAATTGATTCTGCAAAATGAAAAACTACAACGTAGATCAACCAGGAAACTCCTGAAAGCACAGCAGGCTGGTGAGTGGACAGCCCTAGTTGTTAGGTGATGATTTCCTAGGCTATTTTCTCCAACTGTGTACTGTACTTACCCCGTTCCACTCTACGCTCATACTCACTTCCTCGCCGCCATCAGGGCCACTCTCGTACTTTACCACATCCACGTTGAGGCTTTCTCTGCTCCGCCGCTTCTCTATGCTCTCAGGGTCATTCAGCACTTCAGCCACTCTCTGTTTGTGAACATTGTCAAGACCCTGAGAATTTGATAAAATGGGAAGAGGCTTTACCTTGTTACAAGCTCTATTAATCTACAACTTACACACAACAACTGCGTCAAGCAAGAAGTAAAACCAACCCACAATTTCATCAGCCCAGTTCTGCTTTCAGAAAGTAGCTGAGCTACCCTTATAAATTGCAAGAATCAACACAGCATGAAGTGGACAGTTTGGAAGTTTGAGAATTCCCTGACTTGTCATTCTTTTCCTCCTTTCTTATTGTTTCTCTAAGCCTTGTGGTGTTTGTGTCACTTATCCGAAGCAATCTGGGAACCAACTAAATATTTAAGCAATTTATAGATCAGGAATGATCCATGTAATTCTCAAGTTTTCCACCCATCAAATGGTGCAGTCTTCACCTGCTTTTGGAAATGTGTCTGAATATCTGACACTTCAGAAGCAGGTTGTGTTGTTTAAAAACACAACTTACAACACTTGGCATTAATATAATTTTCCTTTAGAAAGAATGAAATAGAATATAAGCTTATAATAAGCATACTAAATATATGGTTAATACGTTTACTTTGTTAAAGAATGCCTATCAACTATCAAATAATCATTTAAATATCTTAAAAGTGCTGAAGTACCTTCTATGAAAACCCTGCACTGAAGGCAAAATCTTTAATTTAGAAACTAGAAAATATCAAAACTCAAATCATACTTATTTTCAGTTTTGTCTTCTTTATAATAAACCTACTCCACATCATAACCAGCACTTGCTGACAGGAAGAGATCTTGGATGAATGCTTTATGCTTCATAAAATAT
The DNA here is from genome assembly GCA_020086605.1 of Lanius collurio. Classification (NCBI taxonomy): domain Eukaryota; kingdom Metazoa; phylum Chordata; class Aves; order Passeriformes; family Laniidae; genus Lanius; species Lanius collurio. The sequence goes on from JACBWW010000004.1 coordinate 4,725,856, forward strand.
TCTGCAGCTTCTACAGTACAGCACTAGTGACAAAAACAGCAGGGATGTGTGTGGCAAATCCATAAAGATAACCACAATACAGAAAGTAAAAAGGATGCCAAAGTTCTTAAAAGTGCATGAATAAGAAAGTTGTCTTAGTGGCATGGAGATACCAGGTTCTTGGTTTGCCACAGTTTTCCCCAAAGTGAAGAGCATTACTTAAATGACCCAGAATGAAAAGCTAGTGTTAAATGCTGCTGTAACACAGTGGTGTCTCCTATACATCTAAATCTAGGGGTGTGTAAACTGCTACATATTACAGATTAATGCTATAGGTGCTCTATGATGCACAGTTGAAAATCTGAAGCATCCTTAAAAATAACAAGTCAGCAGCAAGCATCTAGAAAAATACAAGTTTTATTCACTCTTACATAAAAAATGAAATTAAAATTGAACTTTCACGTTGTTTGCTTGTATTTTCTTACTTTGCTTTCCATTTTAATACCAACAACCCATGTTTTCTTGTCCAGTCTTACAAGCTTTTTTATAAAAGACATTGTATGAAACTATCCATAAGGGAAAGAAAAAACAAAAGCCAATAAACCCCAACAAACCCAGACTCTCTTCTACCTTCTAAGAGAAGGGAGAAAGGGTTACTTGAACAGTAGATCTGAGAGCACAAAGAGACCACATTAAAAGAAACTTCCCACTGACACTGTAATATCTATCCCATTAGTTTACAAAAGTAACAGGAACCAAAAGGTTTCTGTTAGTTAGTCAGTTGTATGCATAAACTGATGATTTTTAAGTTTGACAGCTTCTTATTGAAAATAGAACACCATGACTGGCAAAGGAGATTTCCAGAAGAACCTCTCCATTTTCACCCAGCTACAGTCTCTCTCCCAGGACAAGCAGCCAGTTGAGGGCTACTGGCAAACACAATGTTTTCCGCTCTTTCATTTTCCATATAATGTCACCCCCACTTTGAATCACATCCCCAGTACATGGTGCCACTGCCCTAACAATTAACCAAACTGCAACTGTTAAGATGGTATCAGCTTTTATCACCAGTTCAGTCTGAAATTAGAGGGTGACCAGGCACTCACTGGAAGTTTCTATGCTCTGCATGCACAAAGTTGAAAATATGTACGACCACAATGCAGAAAACATCATTAAGGTGAATTTTCATACTTGCCTGTTTACGAGATCTCATTGCTGCCTCTTCTAATGTTTCAGCAGCTTCAAATTTGCCCTGTCGTCTGTAAAGTGCCCCAAGGTTCTTTAAAGTAGTTGTTACTGTTGGACTATTGAAAGAAAAGGAAAATAACTCTATGTAATACATATACTCACACAGTGAACTCGTCTCAATTCACTAATAAAAGCTGAAATTAATATTTATCATCTTTCTGTAATAATTTATTCTCTCTTGAAATACACTATACTGTACTTCAAGTACACTTGCTGACCCCCTTCAAAGTATATCAATATCTCAACCTGTGACTAACCAACATCCCTGAAACTGGAATGCTATAACCTTGTACTCAGTTGCATCTAAAGGTGAAAATTTAGCTCTAGATGAGTCTATCCAACTGAGTAACTGTGAAGCTTCCAAAAAATATGCTCATTCATGCATAGAGAGACCATTACTGTAGCATGTGTTAGTCACAAAAGTAATTAACAGTTTCTTTCATCAGCTTTTACTTAACACCTATTTGCAGTTTCTATGCATTCAAACCATGGTTGAACAAAAGAAAAAAAATTGCCCATTTCATTAACAAGTTTCACACTCCAACAAGACATTTTTGTTTCAATGGCACAAAATTAGCTCAGTCACAGTATTGTTGAGTGAAGTTTTGCTCCAGTAACAACAGAGAAAAGATCTTCTCATGCATTAGAATGAACAAGTACATGAAAAACCAACAAAATGTATTGCACTCAGGACAGAGAAGAGATTCCAACAGTACAAAGGCTCTGATACTTGTTAAATATGAGAATTCAAATACACAGTAAACAAAAAAAACCTCACTATGAGTACTAGTTGCAGGTTTTTTCAAACATTGTACCACCAACATGTTAAAGAAGTTGCATTAATAGCAAAATTAGAACAAACAAAAATATTTCTCCAACTATAATCTAAGCTGAAATCCTTGTTTCTCTAATTTCACTTAAAAGTACACATTGTCATTTGCCAAGGAAGGAAAGGTGACCTACGCTGCCACCTGAAGGACTGCCAATACAACTGGTGCAATTTTATGTCATTTGCTGGATCTAACCAGCCTAGATTAAAAGCAGCCTCAGGACTTGAAAACTGCTGTTGTATTGCCAAAAAACAGTCTTGGGCCTGGAATTTTTAGTATTATAATTTTTATAGTCCTAACTAAGGAGTTGCTTTGGTTTTGTTTTAAAAATGCTTTAATCTGAGACGCTGAGTATCACTGAGTTGTTTGTCCTGTAAAGAAATTACTCACCTGTCAACTTTGCAAGCTTTGTACCAGCCACCATATTCTCCAAAAGATGTGCCATCTTTTTGCTTTCCCTAGAATAAAGGTATTGTTGAAAAAAAGTATCTGATTTGCAACTTAAACAAGTAAAAGCTTCAAAAAAGATTCACAACAATGGTCTTACTTTGCATTCTTCCCTCTCTTCTGCATGCATCCAGATAGGCTTATTTTCATCTGGTGAAACAAGAAAATATTTTATGGAAGAAACTACAAGTTATTTATTGTTTGATTTTCACCACTCTGAAATGAAGCTGCGAACCAGGAATTATACTATTACCACCACAAAAAAACCTTACTGTCCATGCTACAAGCAGCAGATAAATAAAACATGCACCTCTTTCACAGTTTAACAATTCTGCCTCCTTTTCTTATCTGAACTTAGAAACAATTACCTCTGAGAAGCTTTGAAGTCAGTATATACTGCCACCCATTTGTCATGTGTCTAGTTCTGTGCTAGAAAACATGAATTTATTTCTTTTATCGTAACAACTACTCTGACATCTACTAAGTGGTGCATATGCTACTGTCATGGAATGAAAAAAAGAAAGAAAATTCTTTACTGACATTTTTAGTTTATAAAATGCACATGACTTCAATGTACAGTGTAATTGCCAATTTAAAGGTATTTCCCCCATTCTTTAAATGTGTTAACGGAGGGCTTGCATTAACAATGTCTTTATTTATGTCACCAAAAATCCTGCATTGACTTTTTTTTCTGTGACTGGAAAGTGACGTACATTTTCCTGCCTCTATTAAAATACCAAAATTTGGTTTAGTTGGGCTTAAGATAATTTATGCCAGAAATAAAATCCATAAAACATAAACCCACTAAGTCTACCTCACGTTTTTGAATCAAATGTTTACTGCTGTATCTAAAAGCTTTCTTATGATGAATGTACTTTCAACACATCTATCAGCTCACCTTTTAAGTCCACCTAAAGCAGAAAACCAATGTAGTCAGGACACTACTGAGTTCCTGCAAATTTTATTTCATAACTACAAAAATAAAACATAAATTCAAATCTAGGGACTCAGTTTCTTACCATCTACAGAGCCAAACTCCCGTTCATGAGCACGAGTAAGAATCTCTTTGTACAAAGTTTCCGCTTGCTTAAACTTGCCCTGTTTTAGATAGCAGGATGCCTAAAAACAAAATACCCCCCAAAAGGTATCAGCATAGTGATTTATTTATCTTTATAAATAAGAAATACAATTTATGGTGGATAAAAGTGCATTTCAATTAATGAGAAATCTTGTCTCAGATCTACTTTGGGAAAGGCTTACCAGATTGTTCTTTGTTTTTGCAACATTTGGATCATCTGGTCCCAGCTTTGTTTGGTAGATTTCAAGTGCCCTCTGATAGTAATATTCAACCTCCTCATATTTACCCTGGTTCTGGCATAGCAAAGCCAAGTTATTTAATTGCTTGGCAACATCAGGGTGATCTTTCCCCAGGACCTGAAAACGAAATACACTGTATTAAAACATTCTGGAATCATCAAGTCAGACGGTTAAAAAAAAATTATTTAGAAACATCTTGTTAGTTCTATTCCTCCTCAATTCAACATGGGGATGACAAAAGCAAAAGCTGCATTTGAAAGATATGAAAATGACTCAATTCTACTGCAAACTGAGAATGATGAAGAACAATTCATAAGAGGAAGAAAGTAGTAAAACAACATTATATGGAGAGTATTATATAAACCTGAAAATGCAGTGTCATGGACTAAAATAAATATCCACATAGAGATTAACCAACTTAAAATTTTTAACTAAGTTTCATTTTTTTAATTCCAATACTCTTGTCAAATCAAAGACTATTTAGCTATCTATCACAGGGGAAGGTAACAGGCAAAGAAAGTTACTCACAAAATACAGAATTTAGCATATATCCAGAGTGCTCTAGCAATTCCATAGCACTACTGGAATTTCCCACTGTTTTGAATTTCAGACAGTCCCAACTCCTAGGCACTGTTAACTCTGGGGTTTATCTGGCAGATCTACCCAATCAAAACATTAAAAAAGGGTTTTACTTTGCCTTCTCCTTCAAAAAGTCCCCTCAGGGGCACTGTATTTGTCCCTCATACCTTTTCTCTGATTTCCAGAGCTCGCTTGCACAACGGTTCCGCTTCTTTGTACTTTCCCCGTTTCCCATAGAGCACTGCAAGATTGTTAAGAGTTGCTGCCACCTGTCAACAGCAGAGAAACATCAATTACACTGAAATCTGCTGATACAAAGACTTGACCAATGAACACACCTGCAAGGCATTGATGTTTTCAAATTTTCCATGCAGGGTAGACCTCTTGAAATTTGCAAGTGAAGAAAATATTATTATTATTAAATGCATACATACAGAGGAAAGAAAAACTTAAATCATGAAATAATTTTGCTTCATTCGTGGAAATGTCATTGAGTGCACACATCTTCACATGTTCTTCTCTTAAAAAGGTGCCTCTCACATCTATACTTTGAGCTGTCCTGCGTCCCAGAGGCTACAAAAGTGTCACGTGAATTTTACAAAAGCTTGATTTACATTTCATTTACAAGCAGCAGTAAATCAAATCAGAAGGGCCCCTTCAATCTGAGTGTAATAAAGTGATTTGAGTAAGCAAAATAAAATCTTTCTTCACAAACTGATTTCCTATAGAAAATCCAGGCAATCCAAAATCAAGTACAGGCAAATTATTGATGGTGAAACAGCACTGAATATAATGTGGCCTCCTACCTGTACTGTTTAAAGACAAGCCAGGTCTTAAAACTTTCCTGTTGAGTTTGATATTAGAATTAGTTGAAAAAAAAGCTCAGGGAAAAACAAACTACAATTATGATACTGCATGTATACAAACCGCTGGATGATCTTTGCCCAAAGTCTTCTCACGGATGGCCAAGGCATCATTCAGGAGATTTGCTGCATCTTTGTATTTGTTCTGGTCTCTGAATTGAAAAGAGATTTAATTAATACTGGGGATTCAGGAACAAAACATCATAAAAATTAGGCTGACTTCACTTCTGACCTAAAGATGCTACTACAAAAGAATAATAATTGAGAATATATTCAGAAATTAGGAAGCAAAATCCTGAAGCTTCTCACTGTAAATAGTTTGCTAGTTGGGGACTGTACTGAGCATGTTCTATTTCTACATTAATGTCCAGTTTCTACCTCTAGATTATCTTGAGGTGGGTAATCAAGACATGCCCCTTCTGCACACACAAAAAAAACCCTATCAAAATCAGCTCCATTCCCAAAGCAAAGGCATAGGCTTTTGGGATAGCAACTTGTTTGACTTCTAAGTATACAGAGACACACAAGTATTTTAGGACCCTCTTGAGGTCCTAAAATAATAATAATTAAATTAATAATAATTTAAAAAGGAAAATAAATTTAATGGAAAATAGAACAGGGAAAATAGTCTAATCTTGAACATTATAAGGTTGTAGACAAATACTAAGTATTTATTTCACGAGTATTTATCTATGCCAGTATACAAACCTGTACACCAAAGCAAGTATGTTCAACATAGTGGCAACATCAGGATGGTCATGACCTGAAGTCTTCTCCAGATCTTCAAGAGCTTGTTTACAGAGAGGTACAGCTACCTCATATCTACCTTGGGAAGCATACTGGATAACAAGGTTATGTAGGGTCCGTAATCTCGCTGGGATTTCATAGCCACCTTGTTGGGCAGCAGCTGCTGCACTGCTATGCTGCTGTTGAACTGAAAGAAATGCACAAAATTTCAACTTGTATGAAAGATGACTGTAAATAAAACATCTCACGTGAGTGCTCAGTTGCACAAAATGAGACTCACTGAATTTTATTTCTTCAATATACAGAATTGCATTAGAACATAATTCACAGCAGTCAGGCTGTCTTGAACAGTGACAGTGGAAATATGACTGTTTCATTTTTCATATCCTGTCCTGTGTTGTATTACTATTATTTTTACAATTCCAGCAACTCAAAGGGCCAAACATAATAAACTAATGAAGAAAGTAGGAAACTACTTCAGCTCAGCAAACCATTAACACTCGCAAGATTATATCATAATTTTGCACTTACAAATATCCCTGTTTCCATATGGAAAGGAACACTAACATAGACAAGCTGAATACCTGCAGGAAAACTTTTTCCTTCATTCTCCTTCTCTAAACATACAATTTTTTTTTTTGTTTCCTATAGCCAGGATCACTTAAGGTTAGCACATAAAGGACTGAAACACCTTGGATGCCAGAAATAACAGCTGCAAGACAAAAGGTTGAGTCAAAGCCAACCTTTGAGTTTTACTAACTAACCTTCAGGCTTAGGCACTGATTTTACAGTAGCTCCTAACCTTTGGTTATTGCAACCCTCACTCTCTCAGCTCTCCAAAACAATTTATTACTCCTTTTCTCTCCACATGATCAATTTCTGAGATTTAGAAAATTCCCTCTAACTCATTTTCATTAAACTCTGGAGAACACCAAGAGCCCAACTTTATTCTCTCCTTCCTATTAAGCAAAAACCACACTCACAGAAGGTGGGAGCAATTTTATGTCAGTGGAATCACACAAGTCTAAGCCTATACCCAGAGTCACAGTCTGCCAAAGCACTGAAGAATTTCAGCATTTGTATGGAAGGTCAGAGAAATTGCTGACATGTCAACTTTGTCTTTTGGAAAGCAAAATATGGGAGCTTTCCCTCTCAACCTACTACAAAATTCTAGAGAAGCAAGGATGAGCTAGGAAGGAATTCATAATCAACACTGGCCTACTGTAAACTCTTCAAGCCTTCCTTTCAGTGCTGGCTATGGATAGTTTTACTGTGCTGTCAAGAATGTAGTGTACCTTTTGTGCATGCCCATAAAGGAAATTTGAAACTGCTGGTTGCAAAGGTGGGTCCCTTCAGACATCTTCCCTGGAGTCATCTCCCTGGTAAGAACCATTCTGCTCCCAGCACACTGCACTGACTCCACAACATCAGTATGTTCTATGTTTACACACATACAAAAACCTCATTTCACTTAGAAAGGCTTATCTATTAGCAGCTTTTTTCAATCTCACTACCAAACCTCTACCTCAAGCTTCACTGCATATTCCTCAGTCCTTCTCACCTGAAGACAAATAATACTTCCACAATTAGTATTAAAACTAATGTAGACAACCTTAGCAAAAGACAAAAGACTATATGAAAAAGATTTCATATTGAAAGATGCCACAAAAATCTTAAACCAGATCATTAAAAAGGTCATTAACAGAATTCACCATCTGGTCACAATCTGCCTCAGTTACTTGCAACTCATCACTCTGAGGCCCAAATGAAGGATAACAGGGCAAATTCTGAATTGAAGTCAGTCTGAAGAACTTTCCAGCAGCTAGTACACTCTCTTTAAAAACCTAGGCCCCAGTTCTGTACCTACCAATGAATAGAATGTATATCAGTGATTGGATTCCTTAATTTAGCAGAGGCATTCACCACTCCAGCTGTGTCCCAGAGGATCCCAAGCATGGATCCATTTTTGTAAGGAACATCTTCATATTCTGCACTGCAGAAACACCCCAACCGTGTTAATATGAAGTACACTTACTTCCTTGCCCTTGGTCATCTTCATCATTGGGAAACAAATCATCCAAGGGCTCTTTGGTGGAATCCGTATCTTTATCCTCCTACAGAACAACCCCAAACCCAACAAATTAAATCTAAAGCATAAGAGGACAGTCCAGTTAATCAGCAAAACTCCATTCAGAATTCAGAATTGAGAAGAATAACATTTCTCACTGAAGTTTTATAAAGGTCTTATATTTAAATGTATTTACACACTCTGCCCCGAAACAATACAGGACACCTTCAGAAAAGCCAGGAATAGAAATGAGGTCCCCTAGATTTCAGTCTCAGTTTAAGCACAGTAGAACACATTTGCTATTCCTGCAGAGGCATTAGATCTGATGAAGAGTAAGCACTACTCAGTACAGAATTGTCTGTGGTACTTTTTTTTAGTCATAAACACAGCTATAGTTGGGCAAGGGAGAGGAATAATTGAGGAGACCTCAATTTCTGAGTACTCAGCTTCTGTACAAATAGTAAGATTCTACAATTATAATCTGTAAGGTTCAAAAATTAAAAAACAAAACAAAACAAAAAAAGAACAACACTTGAAAGGAAGTTCATTTCCAATAGTCCCATCTGGAACCATACTAATTTCTGCATAATCCATCAGCGTATATTGACTTTAAGCATCCAAAGATAATTTCAAATGTAGAACAAAGAGACAGATCATCCCTCAGTCCTGTTTACTAAATGTTGAGCCTAAACAATATAAATAGTTGAAGTTCTCAGAAATTATGAGCTCAGTAAGGAGAACACCCAGAGGCAGAACACATTTTTCTGGCTCTTCATCCAACACCTTTTCCCACAGATGAGAAAAAGTCAACTGCTGCTGCTGGCATTCAAATTCAATGATGGCAGAGCAGGGGCACTGCAAAACCAGCAAACTGATGGGATTAGATCTCCGATGGGAAGTTCGTAATTTTAAGTGTTGATTCCACCCTCATACTGAGTCTATACAACTGACTGTTTCAAAGGCTAGAAACAGAGACTGTCCATATGGTTAGTAAAACTACAAAGATGCTTAGCTTACTTGGACTCTATTTGTTAATTAAACTTCAAATAACGGAGCTATTTAATCCATCTGCATATCACAGATCAGCAATATAGCACATCCAAATCCCAATATTCCCTCATCCCGCCCCTTTTCTGAACAGGCTTCACTGGCAAATTCATCCACAAATACCAAATCACGGAACAGCACTGAAAAATTCCGGGTGCAATTGACCAAAACAACTCTCAGCATGTACAATATGCTAAAAAGGATTAGTCAAGCAGTCAGTTAAGCATGACTAAATCACAGTCATTTCCAACCATTAAAATTGCTGAAATAAGTAGCTATGAAAAACTTCTCTTTCCAAGACACCACTGAGAAGGTCTGAACACACAAAATGAGATGCTTCTCTACGGTGCAACCCAACCTAAGGAAGCAAAACAAAATTTTAAAAAGAAGGGCAAATAAATCAGAAGGCTTTTTAAGTAATAACTTCCTTCTGTAAAGTAAAGTTGTGCCCATTTTCTCTCTGAATGCAAGAATACATAACACAATGGGCTTGTAAACATGCAGATCATCACAATGTCTGGCAGATGGTCCTGAAAGAGGTATCAGTAACATCCTTGTGTAAACTCTCAACAGGTTCAAAAGCTATACACTGACTTCACTAGAGAAAAATTAAGAATTCTTCCTGCAGTCAAAATAAGCCAAGTCCTCTAGGTACTTAAAATCTCTCACAGCTTAGATTTCTCCCTTATTTTAACTGCTGAGTTTAAGAACTGAGTTTTTTGCTTTGGTCTAGTTCTTCCCACTTTTAAATTTACAGGATACTAAATGAGTCATTATCAATTTTGTTCCTCATGTATCTTACCTGCAGACAGTAAAATATATACTCTCTTAAAATAGGAATGAGCTCTCAGAATCATTCTGCAAACTATGTGACACTAATACAAGGTAGTATTTTAAGGACAAATAGGTGTTAGGGACAAATAAAATGTGTCTTTTATTTCTTGTTAAACAGGCAGATTAAAACTCATGTAAATGTAGAGTGCTTTTACTGTTTTACTATACAGGTACTTACTGATGGTGAAATATCATCATCATATTTTTTTAATTGATTCATGAATTCTAGATGTTTCTTTTCTTCCTCCAGCTGAGCTACAGACTGCTCACTTTTCTGTAGTTTCTGCTGTGTATTGGCCAGTTCATCTCGTAGCCACTGATTTTCCTGGCATAGCCGGCGAACCTGAGCCCGCAATTTCTGCTTCTCTGATTCCACTGCATTTAAGTGATTTGACAAGGCCATCATTACCTGAAAAGCAGAATGTGTCATGTGACATACCTCCCTGAGAATGTAGTCCTACACATAACATACAAGGTTTTCATTTTTTAAACCTATGTCAGCTGTGAAATCTGGTAAACATTCACATTTCTCTTCTTTTTAGATCTGGTTCGCACTTTTCCTCTAAACCTTTTTACCATTTAAAATCACAGAATGGTTTGGGTTGGAAGGGGCCTCTAAGATCATCTCTTTCCAGCACCCTGCCATGGGCAGGGACACCTTCCACTAGACCAAGTTGCACAAAGTCCCATTCAACCTGGTTTTGAACACTTCCAGGGATGGGATACCTGTTCCACTACTTCATCACCCTCATGGGGAATAATTTCTTCCCAAATCCAATCTAAAACTGCTGTCTTTCCATTTGAAGCCATTCTGCCTTGTCCTATCACTACATGACCTTTGAAAAGTACCTCTCCAGCTCTCTTGTAACCCCTTTTTGCCCTGGAAGAGGCTCTAAGGTCTAAGGAGCCTTCTCTTCACCTCTCTCAGCCCCTCTGCAGAGCAGAGGGGCTTCAGCCCTCTGATCACCTTCATGTGCCTCCTTTGGACTTGCTCCAACAGGTCCTTCTTTTGCTGGGGTCCCAGCCTAGAGGAACTCTTTACTAATGATTGTTTTCCATGATGCTATCAGAAGTTAAAATTGTTTCAGAATTCCCTGAAAATTAAATATAATCTTAAAATATATAAAATATTTGAACTAGATTACTGAACTGGAAATCTTTGTTCCACTAACATGAAATGGAGCAGTAATACTTTTAACTTGGAGGATCACAAAAATAACCTAAGAACTAACATGGAGTTCTAATTTAGCACCTTCCAGACAAAAAAAGGATTTGTACACATGCTTATAGCTCCCAAAGATGAACACCTCAGCATTATGATAATACTTCAAAGGGACACTTATACGACTGAGATCTGAATGTGCAACTGAACACACAATTTATAGATGCACTTCATATTATTAACCATAAGCCTGGGCGTGCAGACATTCAAACATAGTCACAATAAGGACAAAAAAGAGAACACCCATAAAGGCAGCTTGCTTATGACTAGGGCTATTTTTGCTGAGCAAATTTAAATGAAAAAGGAGCTTATTAAGTGAAAGCCAAACACTACCAGCAGAAGATATTCTCCCTTCCCTGTTTATGCAATCTCCCACTGACACATGTAGAACAGCTGGCAGCAGTCCCAGGAAGCACACCTTGCAATAATGGACCACTGGTGAGAATACATAGCTTTTAGATCAGTTAGACATCCCCAAGTTACTAGTATTTCATCTCTTCAATTTCATGCCTTTTTTAAAATCAAAGTTATCTTTAAGTGGTTTTAAATTAAGTATTTCATGTGAAACAGATGGTGTCCTTAGCTGAAATTTCAGGAGTCAAAATATTCATTAAGCCTTTAGAAACTAATTTTTCCTATAAAGGTAAGGAAAACTCCAAGTATAATTTCCTAGTACCAGTCCAAAGCTACACGTTTCAGCACCTACCTATTTACATATTGAAAAATGTTTTAATATTTTTAATTACTTGGTCGATTCAAAGAGTGGCATTTATATACTAAGAAAGAATATTTAAGAAAATTGTGATAACAGGGTCAACATATTCAAACACTGAAAAGCTACAATGGCAAACTAAAATCTTTTGTCATTTTACTTGCTAGAATTAACTGAAAGAAAAGTCTGATTACTTCTTCAGCAAAGTTAGTTTCATTTTCATGGAAATAACACATCACCAGCCCTACATCCATGCCACAAAAAATATCTATTTCCATATCTTAAATTTAAAAAAATGAAAAAAAAATTACTACATTGTTACAACTCAAAGCATGCAGGAAGAGTAACCTTATCAGGTCTGAGAGCAGCAGTTTGAAGTGTAATTGGCTTCCTAACAAAGGCAGCAAATGCAGATTTCTTGGCTCCTCACCATCCCAGTTCAAAAAGTACCATGTGAGGCAAACAAGGCAGGAACATCTGCAGCTGAGGTTCCTGATAGAGCCAAAAATCAGAACTAGCTTTTCAGAGTTCTAATACTACATAGAAGTTACTTGTTCACTTGCACATCTTCTACAACCAACCATTCAAAGTTGTTTAATCACTCAACTTTTGCAATTTTATTCCATGTATCTTCTAGCCTTTTCCTGCTATACAAGGCATCAACGTGTGTACAACACACACACCAAGGCCTGACAGTCAGTCCAGGGCTTCTCCATCCTCCTCCTGTCTGATAACCCACATTTCATTTTCTCAGTCTCAATTCACCATGATCCAATGCACACAGCTTCCAGATCACCACACAATAATAGATTGATCCAGAAGAGAAGTCTGAGCACAGTTACAGACCAACAGAAAGCCTATTAATGTACAACTAACTCACTGGCATTTTCAGCTCATTTGCAAATACTCCACCCTTTTACAGTGATGACTGTCACATCACATTGTTTCAGGTTTTTGACTTAGTACAAAATACTGTAAAGTTGTACTATAAATAAACATGTAACTTTTCACTCATTTTCTGCAGATGGTATCTTCATTAACTAAGAGACCACAGAAATTAGCTCAGAGTCCTCTCCTTAATGCACTAGTGAAAGTTGTTCAGATTCTGTACTTAATTCTTAACCTTTAAAATGCCTTTAGTTTCAGTTTTGGTTTAGTAAAATGTTCAATAAACATTAGAGACTTTTAAGCTCTAAGAGCATCATGAGCTACTGTAAAAAATCTGAGTCAAGGGAATATAAACATGAATTTAAGGCTACACCAGAGCTCAAAGGCTGGAGCAAATCCATTAACATGTGTGTTTGTGTGAGACCTTCCTATGCAATCATTTAGAGCTAAAATGCCACTGCTCAGTTCTTGAGCTGCTTGAGCATTACCTGCCTAATGCTGTGGAAAAGTCTAAACAGAAAATGTTACTGTCTCACTGATGTCAAGTGGAGCCCAGTTAAGAGCTTCAGTGCTTTAACACTGAATGCATAATTAGTTCTGTAACACAGCATGATGGACAGTAACTACCTCTATTAATTACAGTCCCTTTTGTCCTTACTACACAAGAAAAACGCAAATGTCCCAGCACATTACTAATATCTGGAGGGAAATGTCCGATATGCTTAATTTTTACCACTTCACTTAAACACTTAAACTTTACCTGTGCTTCACTAAGGCCAAGCTCCAGCATTTCCAGTGACTTACGAATCATGTTTGATTTTTCTTCAACCAGATTAGTTTCATCATCTTTTTTCAAACATTTCAGTGTTTCAAGTAAGCTCTGTAAAATTGAATTGTGTTCATTCTTCAGTGCCTCTAGTCCATTAATCACTTGCTTAGTTTTGGCAATGATTTCATCTTGAGTAAGCTTCTCCAACTTCTCTTCTTTTAAATACACCATTGTGGACATGTTTTCATACATTCTGAAATGGAAGAGCATGCTAGTTAATAAAAAAGGAAAACTTAAATAAGCATATAACTCTATTACTGAATTTTGTTTGAAAGTTCGAAACATTTCTTCAAAATGCAATTATATTTGTGCACAATTTTTACAATGTTTAATGATCTGAGTTTGAACAGTTTCAAGTTTTCCTGTTTCTATTTCCAGATTTAATATCAATAATGACTGATAAACCAAAAAACATCACATAAAGTAACACAGGAACAACATGGAATTAGAATTTGTAGCAAGTGCTGAACAACAGGGCTGCATCTCCAGGATTCTGATTTGTGCAAAAGCAAAGTAGCTGGTGTGTAAAATATATACTATAATAAATACAGCTATTTGCAGATGCCACTGATCTGTAACTGTAAAAAAACCCCCATAAAATAGAGCTTGAAGAATTTGAAGAAATACCATCCAGCCTTCTAAAAGACTCATAAGAAAAATTACCTTTTTCCTGTAAAAAGGAAACACCATCCTCATTCTTTCCCAAGGGCTACAAAAGCTGTTATCACTATCTATTTTGAACATCACAGCTACCCCCCAGGACAACTTTAATACATTATTTTAACTCTACAGTTAACACATAGACATTCAATAGCCTACAGGTCTAGATGCAGCTATTTTGATGAAGATGCAACACCTGTCTCATGCTGGAGAAAATAGTTTGTATACCACAACCCTCACAGCAAGAAACATTTCATGTGCTATTTTGTCAGTACCTAAAGCACTACATTAAGGATAGTAAATTTCCAGATGTCTTTCACCACCTCTACCAAATGCAAATGAAGACTCAAAAAAGTTTACAAACTCACATACTCCAATTATTACACGTGCAGTTACTGAAGTCACAGACAAGTTTAACAATATAATCATGCATATCATTTGACCCATTTTAAATGTCACCAGAAAAATGTTTTAGAATGAAAATAAAGACTTGAGAAATTACTCCTCTATACCTCATGTATTTAAATCCTTGAGTGAACAAGGAAGTATAAATTAGAAAAAAAATAGGAAAGATTTTTAAAAAGTAAAAAATTATCACATCTATGTGAAAACACCTGGATAAGCACTGATATACTAACATTTAAAATTAATTAAAATAGTATTAAAACTCTGTACTACAGAAGCAAGTCTAATTTCAGAAGAAAGCAAAAAAAAATTAGAACCACTTAAATCTTGAATCAGATCTGCTGTAAGAACATGCATATATGCACATCACTACAACAGCCAAAGGATGTGCTCCTATGCTTTTGTATTACATTAAAAATAAAAGATTGCTCTTTCTTTCTGTATGTACTCAAATTACTCTCTCTGTTATGATCTCCTGCAGTGCTATACCCAAAAGGCATATCCACATTACCACAAAAAACTGTATGACATTGATTTATTTTGTAATAATTGTCTGAAAACAGAAAATTTGGGGAAGTGTGAATTTGGTTTTACCCAGATTTAATATAACTTCACAGTCACAAAAAAAATTAATATCTAACATATAAATCTGTATAAAGCCACTCATCAAGCATGGCATAAGAAATTAACCCATGAAAACCCAATGAGAATGATATTTACACACTTCACCTTTATAACCTGAGAACTATTACCCAGAATGCTTAAAAAGACAGTTTTAAAGTACAGAGTCTCTCGAGTTGTGTAGAAAAGTGAACTGCAACTTAATGTGGGCCAAATTTGTAAATGAATGCTTCTAACACATAGTCATATACGAAATTGTTATGGATTACGCCAACTTCAGCACACAACTCAACCCTAATTACCCTCAGCACACTTTCACAGCCTCAATTAACTTCCATCCTGAATACAAAGAACTGAACCTTTGATTATAAGGAAATAAAACCAGCAGAGACATCTAATGAAGTGACCATTTGTGAATCTTATGGAAACAGGGATAGTAGCAATTCCTCCTGCATGCCTCAGCATTCTGCCATTCTAGAGCAGAGATGAAAAGCAGGTGTTTGTAAACACATATGTAAAGCACGTATAGATTATGGTTTTAAAAAAAATTACACATCTGAAACACCTCAATAGAAGTAAAATTAATTTTAAGTGATGAATACAGATAAATTAACACCCATAAATTAACAGACAAATTAGATAAACAGGCCCATAGCTCTGGCTGAATACAATGAGGCTTCAACTAAGGATGGCTAAGCTAGCACAGCAGCTTTTGAAGAGAGGAAAAGCAGGTTTAAACACGATGGGGCAAAAACACATTTAAAACCATCCCAGCAGCAGACCTGTTTTATGAATACATGCCTCCTGTCTCAATCCAGTGCACCAGATTTTTTAGCTGCCTCATTCCAACCCAAATGTAGCTAAAAGCTTCCACTGCCTCTGCAGTACCAGTGCAAGGAACCTACTGGAGCTGGAGCCAAGCCAAAAGCTGCATGGAGACACAGACTGACCTGAAGGTCCTTGCAGCCTGGGAGAGGGATTCTCAAGTCTCCCCTAGTGAACACTTTTAGAATCCCAATTTCTCCCACTGACAGGGAAGGAAGAAATTGTTTGGGATAAGTTTTGTGGGGTGTCTGTTGGTGTTCAGAGTTTTATAGATTGTGTTTGGGAGAATAATTTAGAAAACAGGAGGATAACAAACACATATAATTTATCCTGCTATCAGATCTGACTCTTTGTACGAGCAAATTAATTAATAAATATCTATTAGCCTTTAAGAGTAGTGTGGAGGTATGGTGCTATTTCCATGATTTTTTAAAAATGTATTTTACAAAAGATCATTACCTGTTCACCACACCAGCCCCTATTTGAATCATGTAATTGGGGATGGTTTTGTAAAGGGAAAGGACTTGGATTCAACCATCCCCGTGGGTCCCTTCCAACTCAGCATATTCTGTGATTCTGTAAATTAGATTTGAATGCCCTGAGGCAGCAAACCCCCCACACAGGATGCAAACAAATGAAGTTTGTATGCAGGATGTATACAGAGGAAAGGAGACAAAATCTACCCAACCTTTCTATTGTCACTTTTCAAAAAATGTTAACTCTTTCTTCCTATACATTTCCCTACAGAAAAAAAAAAGGGTGCAGGCAAAGGTGTCTTAAACTCTTTAAGTTGTGTCCTGCACTCCTCACTGCACTGCAAATTTTACCTGTTGTAGAGCAGGTATTCTAGAGTCAAATACTAGTTTTTAGCTCAGTATACAACTGGAAACAAAAGAAAGAATTAAGATGCATAAAGGTATGTATGTTAAGCAGAATTTTGGATGAGGAAAAAAATGCAATGCAGACAGAGTTACAGACTCATCAGCTGGCTTAAAAAAATTACCTATTTTATTAAGCATTTGTCTGTGTAGATCTTGAATATTACCTCCCTCGCTTGTTTTCAACATTACAGACTATGCTGAAGTACAAAAGTCACTTAAGGCTTTCCAACTTTAATAAAAATCAGGTCTCTGTCTTAAAACACACAAAAACTAGTTAACTTTGACAGCTCAACATAAAAAGCCCTGCAATATTTTCTACTCAAGAGGTTTCCATAACATTTTATGACATTAACTCAAAACAAAGAAATGGACTGAAAATAGCAAGAGTCTGAACCAAAGAAAGCACAAAGAAAGCAAAGCCAAGTCTTTCAGTCATGTAACCACTGGGATAATCTGATCATATACAAACAACTTAAGTGGCTGTTATCTTTACTCACTTTAAGTATTTTGTTATTCATAAAACTTTCAAACCAGTTACACTAGTAATGCTGACATCACAAATTTGTGCCTAAATTCTCCCACAGACATATATGTATCACAGCCAGCTACCTAAGCTCTCCAGCTCATATTTAAAGCTCTCTTAAGGAGCTTTTCCAACTCAGCTGCTGTTAAAGAAGTGTCATTTTCCTGCAGATCACCTCAAAATATTCTTGAGGCAAAACATATACGAATCCCTCTTTGCATAGGAAAACTTACTGAAAAAGAGTTTTATTCTAAAAAAACCTAAGAGATTTTTTTTCTTTGACTAAAGATTAGCATATCCTAAAAACAAATAAATAAAACCATTCTAACTTTTCTTCCTTGTTATGAATCCCTAAGGACTCCCTCTCTGCACTGGTATTTTTCTTATTTAATGGGTTTCAAGTACTAAAAGCTTGGAAGATAAATTTTTTATGTATCTAGGGTCTGATCACTATTGTTTCAAAATAAGATTTTAAATAAATAAATTTTAAAAACCCTGAAGTCTAAACTACTTTATCAAGCCAAATTCTCCCTAAGCTTTTTCTCTGAATACACAGCTAACAGGCTGCAGAGCTGAAAATTAAGGAAAATGTGTCTGCATATAGAAAACAGTAAATCACCTCCCCAACAGTAGAAGTTGCTACAAGACTGGCTCAAGCCATCCATACCTAGGGGCTCTGTCACCAAAATACAATGCAAATTCCACAGAGTTATGGTGGAAAGTTACACTAATTTGAGCTTTTTGTATCTCTAATAGGGACCTATCAGTTCACTGTTTCCTAACAATAATCAGTCTATTCAGGGCTTTTAACCCTAATTTCACTTTTAGCTCCCCCTTAATTAAATGGCAATGCTCAGCATCCTACATCTGCCATGTACTTGTTTCAGTTTTGTATGAGCTGCAAATTACAAGTCATTAATTCCCTGCTTAGAGCAAGAACAGGTCTCATTACATCATGGAAGGCACCATCTTCAAATACGAAGAGCTGCTTTAACTGCTAATCTTCATAATGTGGAAAACTGCCTTCTCAAACAATCCTCAAAACATCACAGGCTGTCCAAGCACAGAAAGCAACTGAGCAACAAAGGCAAGAGATGAAAAACAGTTTGGGAAGGAGTGAGTAGTGTGTCAAACACTGCATTAGCCGCACCCCACCCGCAGGCAGCTCAGCGACAGCAGAAATGGCAAGGATGAATCACTCACTGATGCCTTTCATACGCTGAGAAAGGTATTTGTAAAAGCACTCAGAAAACAAACACTTTGGTTTGACTGTATTACTGTTACGGTTTACAGTCAGAAATTTCCAAGTCTGAAAGAACAATGATTACCTGTTGTTGTTTTCTTTAAATTTAACATGTTAAATTTCTTTTTATCTGTGAGACTATTTCTGCTGTCACAAGTCATACTCCCATAAGGAATATTTATAATCTTTACCTTTTTGTTTGATTTGCCTTCCTTTCAGTTAAAATGATCCCTTATACTCAGGAATTTTATTCCATTACATGGTCTCTGAACTCCCAAAGGAAAGTAGCTTTTCCCTCTTGACATATTCAGGACTGCAGCTTTCCTGCCAGTGCTAGTCATCACTCTTCTCATCATCTATATTTGAATCTGCACAGAATAGAAAATCTGGAACTGCACCTGCAAAGTGTCCTGGTGGAGGTCAGACTTAAGGCACACTCGCTGACCCAGTTCTATAAACAGAACACTGCTGCACTTCTGCACTGCCTCGGGTTTCCAAATGCGTGAGCTCAGAAAGCACCTTCACCGTGCAGGACACAGGTACAGAGCTACCTTAAAAATAACTCGGTGAGGACAATCAGCAGCACAAAGGGGAGGTTGCAAATCACTGACCAGAAGCAGATAAGAGGATGGAGTTGCACATGACCTAACAACCAATATTAAGCTACAGAGAAACGCCCCCTCTCCAAGGGGAGTCACTTTTTCTATCAACTTCCAGCTAGTAAACATCTGAATTTAAGAAAAATCTTACCGTGCTTCTCCTGCCAGCCTTCAACTAGGAGATAGCCCTAAATGTAGAAGTCTGCCCTACCACATGGTTTAAAGTGAAGGTATGCTAGGTAAATACTGTAAAAAGGACATCTGTAGTCATTTAATGTCAAGGGCACATATCCCAAGAAAAGCTCAAAATCACATTTATAATTTGACCTACAGCCTTAACATCACAAAATGTCTGTGTTTGTAAGTAAATTGGACAAACACTCAACGTTTGCCAAGTTTTAGCATTTCTAAAGGCAAGCCCAGAGGTTTCTGGAGAAATGCACAATAAGCAAAGGACAGATTGATTAAAAGGAGTAAAACAAAAAAATCCTGAATACTGGCAGAAATTTCCACATTTCCAACAAGGCTGTTGTTTTTCTCTTAGGACTGCCAGAAGCAGCCTACTCTCCACATGGCAGCAGTGGGAAGAGGCTGTATGACCTCACGTTCTACTCCTGCACCACAGCAGCATCCCCCTCTGAAAAACAGCATGTCAGGCTCTAGGAAACCCCAATGCCTACCAATAAGCCCGTGCACTGCACTGATCATGCATCACTATGTATAAGTGAAGAGGATTATGTACTCATTTAGCTGAAGAACACAGCCACTGTACATCTATCTTGATAAATCCTGGAATCTTTTAATGTTCGGGCCTGCTATTAAAAAGAAAATAAAAATCATACCTTTCAGGGGAAATCTTCAGATTCTTTGAAAGATGAAAAAATTATTATGGAGAAACACAGGCTAACAAACCATATTTGCTAAAAAAAGAGATGATGGCAAAAACAGCTCCTATAAAACCCTTAGCAAGGGTGATGCTAACAATTCTCTTTGAGAAAGCACAAGCTAAGATGATTTGCACTGCTGTGAAAGTACAAGCTATTTAGATTTGCTCAGCTGCAGAGTCCTTTGATTTAGTTTTCTGTAGCATGCAACACTAATGAACAGTTTCTTAGCAATCATACCTGGATACTTGAGGGTAACAAACTTAATACTATTTTGAAATAAATACCTTTGCACATTTCAAAGACAACTGGCAAAAAATACCTTGAGATTTATTTCAACACTCAGCATTCCTTGTGCTGTAGCAAGTGAACTATTTTCATTAAAAATATTACTTCCTGCTGAAATAGGCAATTGAGTTAAAAATCTGTATACAGTATAAAAATATTCAGTGACACAAAAGCATTCTCTAACTACACAGATTACCCTTCCTCTTAAAGAAAAGATTATGGTGTCAATCCCTTGACCGTACTGCACTGAACAAACACAAGCTACTAGCTAGCATTTCAATTATCATGATACAGCAAATCTGTATCCTTTTAACTGCAGACATTCCAGATGATCTGACCCTCTAATTCCAAAATCTCTTTTTAGACTCAAACATATCTGGAATTCCATAATACTGCAGGCCAAATCCCATCTTGCTCTTCCTGTTCACATACTGCAATAGACAGAGACCCTCAGATTATATGACTGTCCCCAACACATTATTATGCTTATTCCAATTATTCATGTGAAAGGAATCAAGGCTAAGTTCCTTTCTTGCATATCTCACCAACTGCACTTTACCTTTCCCAAGGTCTAAAAATATAGTGATTAAAACACAGAATAACAACATGTCCTGAAATCATTGCAGATTCTCTCAGAAATGTTAGATCCTACAATCGGTCTGGATGTATTGTAAGCATGTAAGAGAAAAATTCATTCTCTGTATACATTCTCATGCCCTTCTAATAGCTCAGATTTCAAATGAAACTGGATGGATATTAAGATCCTTCTATGCATTTGTTACCACATCAAAGATTACTCTTTGTCAAAGCTGAAGCATGTGCGAAAGAAATCTGACCAGTGTGTGTCTAAGGCAGTTCCATAGACCCAGCCAGGAGTCCAGAGAAGCTACACTAAAAGCCAGATTTTCAAGAAGGTACAGCTTATAAATGCTTTGTTAAACGAGGCTGCAATCATCTGTTACATGCTGATGGCACATAACTTCCTTACTCAAAATCTGAAACAGCCCTGTGGCAAGATCCAAATCCCACTCTTTTCCAGAATAATAAAACTGAACACAACCCTCTTCTTCTCTTGTTTGGTAGTACTGGGCCAAATCTGAAGCTGATTTTTTTTAATGTTAGTTACATCCATGGAATCTCTGAAGGCAGACACACTGCACATCTCCAAGTCTCCTACCCCTTGGAGCAAAGGAGTTGTCTCCCTTCTGTACCACTGTTGTGTCAACAGAAACAGCGTCTGTTGGTCTCCTTCAAAGCAGGCACTTCCCTAGTTTCGGTGAGCATTAATGAACACTTCCAAGCAACCACCAATGGATTTTAAGAAAGGAGAGCTTTCTGCCTTCCCTACAACACTGACACAACATACCAGTTTGGGCCACAGGGATATGCCTTCTGCATATGACAACAAAGCCCACCTCATTGGATCAATTTACCAAAATGATCATGACTCTATTAAGAGCAGTTACATAAAGACAGAATAAACTCAAATGCATCAGAAGGCAGAGGTGTAATGACTTAAAAAGTAGTTATAATTACCGTTAGTTATTAAAAAATCTTGTCACAAGAATCAAAGATACATCAAGTAAAATCTAGGCTAATTGTTCAAAAATCGTATTGTAGTTTAGTATTTTGTAGTTACAAAGACGTGCTTCATAAATTACCTATTTTAAGTGGATTGAAAGGAAATTTTGACTGTATTTTTAAATAAATACTGTCAAGAAAGTTTGAGTAACAGATCCATCATCACTATCAAGTTCCACAGTTTTTACCCTCAGTATTCCAAGCATCTACATTTATTTCTGTATGAAAATGGCACTTGGCTCTTCATGGACTGGCCACCTTATGCAACCATGTCTTCAAGGAATTTTGATGAATGTCTTGATAAGACTGGTTCTTCCTGGTGTGAGAGCCTGTGAGACTGGAATAGGGTTAGGGTACACAGAGTAATAGACAAAATACAGCAACATCAAAAGCTACCTGTCTTGCAATTTGAAGTTGTCAACAGTGTAGACAAAACATTTTTTCAGCTTGACTCTAGTTCTTTCATTTTGAATTGTTATTTTTGGACAAGAACTGCTTTATTGACTAATCAAAGTAAGCATCCATTTATGTTATCTATTCATCTAATCTCTAAATAGCACTTAGGTAGAAGCACATCAAATCAGTCTTCCAAAACACATTAAAAACTCCATCAGCTTCCACTTACTAACATCAGATCAATTATCTTAACCCAATCCACTTTTTATAGTGTACCCATAAACATCTAGAAAATGCATTCAGGAAGGGCAGAGAAGGCCACAGCTTGCCTCATATGATTGGACCTAGATGGGAAGCTCTGCTGACAGTTTACTGTGACTACTGACTACAATGCTCTTACATGCTTTGATGACATTGAAGAGAAGGGCTATTCAGACTGCAACAAGAAAAAAATGCAATTTCTTCTGCATACATAAAAGGAACATCCACTAACATTGTTTTAGCACACAGAAGCCTTTAGGTTTAACACATCCTTACATCTGGTTTTGAAGCTATTTAATAGTTTACATTAAGATGCACAAACTGTGCAGTCTTCCTTCAAGCTTTAGGGAAAATATCTTCCTCCTCCTTATCCAGTAATAAAAAAACAAAACAAAACCACTAACCCAATTCTTGCAAAACGTTTCACAATTAAACTGTTCAGGCATAATCCTTAATATTTAGAAAGAATTAATGCTAAGCCATTAAATATTACCTCAAAACTGATACCTTCAATGGCAACTACGAGCTACGAGAATAATTCTTTTTTTATACTTTATATATTTAAGTTTATAGAACACAGCAAATGATGCAGCCATCTAGAAAAACAACTGCATATCACTCACTGTTTCTTACCTATGACTGCAGAAAGCTGATTTAGCTGTAAGGTTGGAAATAATTTCCTTGTTAAGTACTCCATAATCTGGAGCCTTTATTCTGATATTCTGAACTCTTCTGGGTCAGGAGGTGCTGAGCAGTACAGCAGGCCCTAACCCAACACTTCACAAAGGCACCTTTACATTCTGGGCACTCACACCTGAGGACCAAACCATAGTTCCAGACCTTTCTCCAGTGATCCTTCACATTCCTGATTTATCTTAGCTAGTGCTGGGCACAGGGTATCCCTTTGGGACTCCTGAAATCCTTGCTGTGGTAACACCTCTCAGGTGACAGTTCCCACTACCCTGCTGCAGGACACCACTCTTCTGGTGGCCTGACACAGAACACGAGCACCGGAAAATAAACACAAGCTAAAAGTTACATTTGAATATTATTTCTTAAATCATCTTGCTTGGATAATCTCTTTTGAAAGCACCCCCTCCCGAGGATGGCAGAACAGTGGCCTCCTAAAACAACCGTGCCATAAAAGCACCATATCTTTTGCTTGCAAGCATTGCTCCATGTGCAGCCAGACTACAGGCTGCAAGACAAAAAAGGAAAAGAAAAAAAAGAAGGCAGCAAGCAGATTTTCAGGCTGTTTGTTATCCCAACAAACAGGTGTGGATCAAGATTCAATGGCCACACAAATACAAGCAGTCACTGTAATTCAAACCCCACCGACTACTGCTTTCAAAAACAGGCTGTGCATCTTTGCTCTCCACCTGCATCCAACACAAATTCCAAACCCAAGAACTTTTTTCTTTAGGTAAACGATGTATTCCAACAGGAGTATTTTAAGTGTGTGCTAAAATCAACATGCAGGATATGATTTTTACTTAAAACTACTGGAAGAGAAACTGATACTAACTGAATAAAAAGTGATTAAAAGCGAAGTAATTGATTCATTATTCTGCCTTTATCTGTTTTCTAAACAATGGAAAGGAGATATATATAAGTAACAGCAAATTACTGTGACTCTTAAGACAAAGACACCCTGTGGTGCCTCTTGTCTTTTCAAAAGGTATAGAATGGGTAACAAATTCTTTAAAAATTAGGACATCTGGCTATGACATCCATAAGTACCATAATAAAACATTACATATCATATCTGCATGATTTCTTAAGCCCTTGGGAGTGCCAACCAAGGACCTACTTATCATGTGTTCCAGAATGCTACCAGACCAAAATCTTATGAAACATCCTCTCTGTTAAACATAATTCTGCCTCACCACAGGCATAGTCCTCAGGTTCACACACCAAATCTTCCCAAAATACATGATTCCTCAAAATTAACATGTCTTTCTGAAGATTCATTCCCTCATACCTCTAGTAAGACCTCTAGGTCACTATCATGTAAGCTAACACACTTCCAAACATCATCATGACTTCTACACCCCTCCATGTTTCAGCAGAGTGATATTCATCATACTGAATGCTATGATACTGAATTGGGCTATGACATCCAGGGAAATCATAAATATAAACAATAGCACATTCTTTTATTTTCCACACACTATTCCCTTCTATGTTCAGAGGAATTTAGAGACAGAAACAGCCACTGAATCATCTGGTCTGGCTTCCTGCAAACACCAGACCACCGTGAACATTCATTCACTCACCAAGGCTATGGCTAGACATAGTAACCTGGCTCAGGTTACTGTGCCCAGCCATACATTTCATTCACATTCCTGTCCATAATAAACCAAAATAAAGATATGTGCCTTTTACTCGATTATTTTTCCATCAGAGGTGAGGGGACATTAAAGAAAAAAGGTTCAGGCCATAAACATAACCAAAATACACCTATTTCCCCAGGCTGCCATGCAGCAAGCTGTGTTGATAGAACGAGGATAGAGAACAAGCAGCAGGACTCTGGAACTACAAAAACCAGCACTGAGATGGAAGAACATTTTATCTACATCCATAGAGAGCAATTATATATTCCTATTCTGTCAACAGAAGTGTTATAGGAGGTTGCAGTCCCCCTCCTAGCTTAAAACTATAACCTTCCCTATGTTCTCACAGATTACCATCCCACTAGCTACATTAATTAATTACACACTGTCACCATCTACACTGTTGGGGAGAGATGAATCCCACTTCTTTAATCAACCCTTCTCCCTCTAAACACATACAAAATGTGATTGGGAGCTGGGGGTGAACAGGGTGGAACATCCAGTTCAAGCACATGAACAAATGAAACATTAAAGATGGGGGCATACTAAAATCCACTCATGGCAAAGACAGGAGGGATGACAGAGTAACAGCAGCCTCTGAAATGGAAGCTGCTCAAGCCAGAAGAGAAGGACAGAACTGTGTCTTTCCCACACTATTCAGGCTGACATTATTTCATAAAGGAACATCCATAAAAGCACTTAATCTTAAAACAATATTCCATTCACAAAAACAAAAAAAAAGCAGCAGAACCACACCAACACACACCCTGCTCCTCCCTGCCAGTCCCCAATCTCTGTGACACAGTTTGCAAATCATTCAGCTGCTGTCAGCTGGAAGGAGCAAACTCAAGATATAGTGCAGGAATAGTTACTGCAATCCCTTAGAAAGCTCAAAACCACCACCCTCTGCACTGTGGAATGGCAAACACACTTGAATCATAGCACACTGCCAGCAATCTTATTTTTTTGTTAACATTAACTACTTAACTACTACATACAAACACAGATAAGAATGAAGATAATAATTTATCTGGTAATTCTGAAAAATATATGCATTGTCCTTTAAAAAGACTAACTTGTAGATACAACTTTTTAAGAAGTATCAAAAAGTTGGTTTATGTCAGACATTTCTTGAACCTCTGAACATTAGCAAGTGCAATGTTAACTTCTCAAATGGTTTGCTGGGGTACATCACATACTAAATGTAACATAATTAGCCACCACCCCA
Organism: Lanius collurio; assembly: GCA_020086605.1. NCBI lineage: Eukaryota > Metazoa > Chordata > Aves > Passeriformes > Laniidae > Lanius > Lanius collurio. Next base: position 4,752,194 of record JACBWW010000004.1, read on the forward strand.
ACCCTACAGATACTTAAGGAAGCCAGTGCTACCCATTAGATTGTTTATATCCTTTGTTTAGCCACTTTAACATTTAACTACATCAGCTATGTTTCTGACATAAACCCAGAAACAAAATCTAAACATGATGAATGTGGTTTATGGCAGGGATTTACAAAAGAATCAATATATGAAACTGCTCACTGCTCAAATCTACCAACAAAAGATACCTTACTGCTTTTACTTGTAAGGAAGACTTGATATTGAGAAACCACGTACAAAATATGTCCATTTCAGCAGACAAAAGAAGGAAAGCATATTGGAAATAAAAGGTAGCATGATCCCATGCTTCCTCATTTTGAGCCAGAAACACATCCAACAATAATTATTTGACAAACTAAATTAATTTTAATTCTACATACATGCCAAATGCCTAAATACAGCTTCCAGAGTAAAGACTGTTTCTGACTGCAGTTAAATAGCAGCATCCCTGGGAGATAAACTGGATTCAAAGAAACAAACAGTGATTAAATCAACACACAGATAGTATTACTTGCATCTGTCGTCTTAGCTGATTGAATGTGAAGACAATGTTAACTATCAAAGACTGTCTTTATACATTTCAAGAAATTAGCATCTCTAATGCTAACTGTGCTTTAGTGGTCATCCTTTGTTCACATTCCCAAATATATTATGGGTACTACAAGCATACATACACCCTCAGTCCTCATGCTTGCCCTTTCAGTATGGCCTCTTAAGTATGTTAATTGTCTAGGACAAAAAACCCCTAAGTATAGTGTCATCTCATGCCTGATGATTACAAAACAACTCACATAAAACCCTCTGGAAGTAATTCCTGTGTCACTGAAAGCATCTGCAATTCTGGCTCTAATCCTCCATAACAAAGTGCCCAATTTAAATCCCCGAAGATGATGGCAACAAGTATCTCAGCAAATCTAAGTCAGGAAAAGTGCACCTTTTTCTGGTCAGTCATTTATTCTGTAATTTTTCAAAGGAACGACACCTTCTTCTACATCCTTCTTTCAGGAAGGAAAACATTTCACTACATAAAATACTGGGAAGACTTTAATACCTCAAAAACACCTGACACTGGCCGTGGCTCAGGATAACTACTACAATCAGTTCTATTTTGAAGTGAAACAGGATTCTTTTTAGAGGGAGCAAGGTGTCTCTGACTGGTACTTGGTTACAACAAATATGTATTAGACATGTCTGTCATGCTTTTGCTTGAAGGAAAATGAGGGTTAACATTGAAAAATGTTTTTCTAAATTTTGGTCAAGGTAAATACCATGTTCTTGTAAAACAATTAGAAATACTCTGGAAACATGAAGTATTATGAAGGCTGAATTAAGAGAAAAGCCTGTGGCTACCCACTTTATTGCAGTGATGATAGAACTGGTCCATTTTTACAACATTTGTGTCCCGCTGAACACCACCCTGGAGGCATACTGACTACAAAGGATGTTTATTTAACTAGACCTAACATGCTTGTCCCCATCACTATCTGCTGCTCTGCTCTAAAACATAAAAATAGAAAAGTACACTTTGCCTATTTACAAATTTACCCACATTTCTGTATTTTTCACTCCCCTTACAAAAACTTTATTTTACAAGTATTTGTATACTGAATTGAGTTTTAAAATAATCATGAACTATGCATCTGGAGAGATGCTATTAATCCCAGAGTAAATCCAATTGCACGTCTGCCACAGAAGTCAAACAGAAGAAGAGATGAAAGAGTAACTGCACAAGCCCACATTTCAGGAGAAACAGAAGCTGCATTAAATGGACTCAGAACTGAATATGAGGCTGAAATATTTCCCCAAATTCCCAATTAAATAAGAGACAAATGTAGGTATGTGTGTGTAAACAAAAAGATACAGAGAGAAAGAGATGTGTACTGTATGAGTAGCACGAGTGAGGGATTTCTGACATTAGCATGGCAAGTTCTCCATAAACACAGGAAGCAGCAATTGCTCTTATATGTCCTAAATGTTTGTACAATATATTTTGTTCTGTGTCAAAAACATTCAGATTGTGTTTGGGACTCCTGCATATTTAATTGCAAATTATGTGATTCCTCTTTTGTCATACACAGACCTTTTAAAAGAATCCATTTCCACTCATAAAGCACTATTAACCAAATCACAGGAATTTGACAAACAATTCATGAGGCTATTTCACAGGACCTTTGGGGGTAACTTTATTTACTCTTTTTAAATTATATATGGTAGCAAGTAAAGGGAATCTATGCTCAAATTGCTGCTAGAATTTCTGACTACTGGAAATGTCCAGCTCCATTATCATCCTTCAGAAACATGAAGGTTGCCAAACTTTAACTGCAACATGATGCAGAAGTGATACTGCATTGATGAGTGAGTCAGGAATGGACAATTTAAATTCCCTGCATTTACCCACATGCTTCTGCATTATGTGAAATGCCTACCTAAATGGAACTGCTAGAGTTCTCCATAGCTGCTGTAATTTCATGGAAAAGGTCCTCCTAAACCATGTGGTCACAAAAATAATTGTGCAAGTGACTTACAAGGTCTTCTGCTCAGCCTCACCAGATGGATCAGCTTTCTCTCTGCTGCCAGTAAATGCTGAATGTGTAACTCTCAATTGTATCTGTAATCCTAGGGTTATAACATCCTCTATCATGTTTCGCTGAAGCTTTGGAATTCATACTCAATTAAAATAAAGCTATTTTCCAAAAGAGCTTTAAATCAACTGTGCATTCAAAAAGGTGTTGCTTTCAGGTTTTTTTGGTCTTTTTATTCTTATTAAAATGCTAAGCTGTCTAAATACTCGAAGGTTCCTCTTTTGCTTCCAATGGACACACTTTGCACATAAGTTTCCTATTTAAGTGATGAGCAAATGAAAAAGTGGAAGTGAAAGAGACAATTACTTTGCAGAGTAATTGTTGCTAAACCTTCTGCCAATCATAAAACTGCTAAAAATTCATTTTAACTGGTTTAGTTTTTGCATTTTTATGTGTGAACATGAAAGCATGCTATATGATTGACAGTGGCTCACAATTTTGCTGTTCAAAGCAAACTATTAAAAAAGACTTCCCCTTTTTCCCAGCTGGTTTTGTTTTCTTAGTCTGTATTCTGAGTTCAGGACCAGTATTTTAGTACTGATAGTACATTTACATCATATCCACTAATGGAAATCACTAACACGGGAAAAAAAAAGAAAAAAAAAGGAGTAAGCACACCATTACTGATTTAGCAGCCTTCAAAAAGCCAGGCAAGAGTATTACAGTAGGTGATGCCACCTTGGTCATTAAAACGTGCTTCAATATGCTCAGAACACAGAATTCAATAAGGTGTCAAGAAGTTTCCTTCTGATTACATACAAGTGCTATGCAGATCTACAAATCTGGCATCTTGTTACTTAAAAATACCAGAAAGACGAAAGCAAAATTACTAAGGTTTCAAAATGTCTTTCTAATTAATCTCTTCCCAAAAGACACAGTTATCAATTAAATCAATTCTGTATTTTTGCTAGAATAACGTGTTTCTAACCAATGCTTTCCTTATTTTGAAGGTGTAGAAATCCAGCCAAGTCCTAAGTCTATGAACCGCCTCCGACTACAGCACGGCAGGTGACCTACAATGTATAAATCCGGTCACTATGTTCAAAGCCCAAAGAAGACCTGTCCTCGCCTCGCCTTCCAGCAATTCCGACCTGGCAGCAGCACAGCCCCAAAGCCGAGGGGAGCGCAGACAAAGCGCCGCACGCCCGGAGCCGCAGGCCGGCGCCTCCTCAGCCCGCTCTGCCCGCTCCCTCCCAGGGCGGCGCCCGCCGCAGCACTGAGGGGAGCCGGGAGAGGAAAGGGGCACAAAGCCGAGCCGACCCCCATCCCGAGGGACGTACCCCTGCCCGCAGCCGAGCGCTGAGAACAACTGACAAAACGCCCAAAAACAGCCTCCCCAAAAACCCACCCCGCCCTGGACGCAGGAAAGGACGCGGCCGGCTGTCAGCGGCGGCGCTGCGGGGGGACCGGGCGGCCCGCGCAGCCTTTTGTTGTTCGCGCAGCGGCGGATAAAAAGAGAAAGGAATTAAACACCCCATGCATCCACACCCAAATACACACGCCCCGGGCCCCGGCGGCTCCCCCCGCTCACCGCTCGGTGCTGCAGCTCGGGCGATGTGCGCAGCGCTCGCTGGGGCGGCGGGGGCCGCGCAGCCCGGGGCGGGGAGGCGGCCGGAGGAGGATGTCAGCGATGGGCGGGCGGAAGGGAGGAAGGAAAAGGGTTTTTTGGGGGGGAGAGAGGACCGGAGAGAGGAAGGGAAGATGAGAAAGAAGCGAATCAGCACCACGGCGCTCTGAGTGCCTCCCGCAAGGCGCCGGCAGGGCCGCGGTGGTCGGCGCCGGCAGAGCGGGCGCTGACAGCTGCCGGCAGCCGCCACCACCGCCCCGGCTGCTGCTGCGGCCGCCGCCCCTGTCCCGCCCCGCACTCCCCTCCCTTCTTCCCTCCGGCCCCGCCTGACATGGCGGCGCCCCCCCTTCTCCCACAAACGCCCGCGCGCCCTTCTCTCCCACCGCTTCCCCCCCATGGCGTCATCCCTTCCTCAGAGCGGGGCAGCGCCGGCGTGGATGCTCTGGGGGAGGGCAGGGGTGCAGCTGCATCCCCGAGGCTGCCAGTGCGGCCTGCGCTAAACCGTGCTAAGATTTGCCTCGTCTCCCTCAAGTGGGTGTCAGTGGAGAGCAGAAGCCGGCGTTTCCTCAGGGCGCTCTCGGTGACACTGGGGTGGTTTTGCTCCTGGGGGGGCACCGCTGCTGATGCTCTTGGCGCTGGCTGGACCGACTGTAGTGGAAAGAAGTGCAGCGTTACGGTGACTGCACGACTCGTGAAACTGATGCCTCCCATCTCAGTTGAATGCCTCTGGGAAAATCTTCCCCTCGCTTTAAAAAGGACATTGAGGTGCTGGTGTGTGTCCAGTGAGGGGCAGCAAGGTTCGTGAAAGGTGTAGAAAACGTGTCTTGTAAGGAGTGGCTGAAGGACCTGGGTTGGTTTAGTTTCAAGAAGAGGAGGCTCAGGAGGAACCTCATTGCTCTCTACATAACAGGAGGGAATAGTGAGGTGGGAGTTGGTCACTTCTACCGTGCCTGCAGTGACAAGGACAAGAGGAAATGCCTTCAAGTGGGACAGGGGCGATTCAGATTGCATATAAGACCAAAAAAAAAATGTCACTGTTAGGTGGCCATGCATTGGAATAGGTTGCCCAGGGAGGTGATGGAGCCACCACCCCTTGGAGGTGTTCAAGAGGCATCTTGATGTGGCGCTGGGCAATGTGGTTTAGTGGTTACGGGGTTACAGGGGCAGTGCTGGGTAGATGGTTGTGCTGGATGATCTTGAAGGTCTCTTCTATGAAATGTGTATGAAAATCTCCACAGTGTGCAGTGGCTCATGGAACAAGTCACACAGAGAAATGGGCTGAAGGATGAGTTTTGTGGTGAAGGTTGAGCCCCCTTTAGGGCTTAGTGTTTGTTGTTAATATATTTTAATGCCCTTATCTTTGTTCCCCATGGAAGTAAGTGAAAGATCCCTGCTCTTGCACAGATTTACACTTGAAAAGTAAGACTTCCATGAGAACTCAGTGACACTTGTCGCAAGAAATATTTCTTTGTAGATTCCAATTTCATTCCTGCTCTCACTAGAGAGGAAGGAATGGCCACAGTATTTTCTTCATGTTATTTTCCACTAGGTAGAAGTTAAACCCAGAAAGGAAAGATGGAAGGAATTGAGGTCTAAGATAGAAAAACAAATGAAAAAGAAGAATTTTAAAAAAAGGAAACAAAAAAAAAAAAAGAACCCCCCCAAACATTAAACATAGCAAAGCAGTAAAATGTACATTGTAAATCATCAGGGATTAGTGACAACCTAACTTTATGAAAGAGTTATATTGTGGTGCATTATCACCTGAGCTCCACATAGGATAGAAGAGCATTATTCAGTTGGAGGGCACCTGCAATGACCATCTAGTCCCTGCAGTATGTACAGGGTATGAATCATAACCTAATAGAAACACACAGAGGTATAGTGGCAAATCCAAATATGCAGCCTCATCTAAGTGGTAATATTTAAAATATTCAAGGAAAGTAGAGCTTGTGTATGTTTGCCCTCACGTACAACACTGAGCAAGTCCACAGAATGACAGATGTGAGAACAAGAGTCGGGTGAGAAAGCAAGACTCCTAAGAATAAGCAGGAAGTTGGAAGAGGAATCAAAGCTAATGCTGTTGTCAAAGAAGCAGAGGAACAGGAAGAGTCACAGAAGCCCACAAGAAACAAAACAAAGTTAGGGGAACATGGATAGTCTGCAGACTGCAAGTACAGAGAATCACTGTTGGATGTGAAAAGCTGAGGGAATTAAAGTATACTTACTGAATTCCACTCTCTGATTGATATCTTACACAGACCAAGCTGTCCAGCAAAACCCAATTTTTATACTAATATTTCAGAGCAGCAGTTTCTTGCATTCTTCATCTTCATTTAAAAGTTGTCTCTGGCAATTTTATATTAATGGTTTAATTAACCACATTTTAGTTTTGACAGGCAATACAGCCTAACTATAACAATGTGAAATATTTGTTTGCACAGTAATGTAAAAGGTGAAAAAAAGATTGAAGGGCATTCCTTTATACAAACTACATTTTAAAGAGTGATGCCAATTGGTCGACAGGTTGAGAGTATTCTCATGAATATGCAAGAGATTTAATTAAAAATAGAACATGCCCTAATTACATAATTATGCAAGAGAGCTGATTCAAAGGAACCACTCCTGCCTTTTGAATAAACAATATTCATTGCTTTCTTCCTATCACACATTTGCTTTAAAAGATTTCCTGCAATTAGCTTCTTACCCCAGGGATGTGGGCATCTCTGAACAAAGCAACTACTCCAGCTATGACCCTGATTCATAATATGCTGGCTAATCAAGTATATGCATCCTGGCAATTTCCCACATAAACAGCACACACTATAAGCTCCCTCCTGCAGGAAGGCTGATTAGCTCAGTGGAGCTAAAGTGCAGTGTTACTCCTCTCTGTTTATGACACACAGGAGAGACTTGGTGAATGTGATTTTTCCTGAAGCTACTGCCTGACCTGAAATATCCAAAGAGTTCTTCTTCATTTGGATCTTGTTTTTCCTGTCTCATCTACATGAGAATTATCCTGGTTTATCGAGCAGTAAAAACTATTCACTGTCCACATTTCCATTTTCTCTTAAGGAACTAGTTATGCTGCATGCCTTGATTTTTAGATTAAATTATCAAGACATGCTGTCTCTAGTATATTACAGAATCACAGAATCAATTAGGTTGGAAAAGACCTCTGAGATCATCAAGTTCAACCTGTGACTGAACTGCACCATGTCAACTAGGCTGTGGCCCTAAGTGCCCTGTCCAGTCTTGGTACCTTCCAGTCTCTCCACCTTTATGGACAGTGACTCCTGCGATCCTTTGTCTATCACCAGCAAGGTCACCATGGTTTTCTGCAGACATCTGAATGCATACCAAAACAAAATCCCAAAACACATTATGTACAATGCTGGATTCTTCAGTCTCAATATACCAGTTTCCCTCTTCTCCTGAAAGAGAGAGGGAGGTTTGTAATTCACAGTGGGAGAGCAAAAGGTAAACAATTCAACTAATGCAGCACAAAGCTCTTAGGTTTTTGAAGTGCAACAGTGTGAGAAATACATACAGCAAACTGAGGTCAGCTAAACTGACATCCACAAATGGGGCAAGCCTCTAAAGAAATTCAGGTTCACTTCATTTAAGAAATGTGGGTAATTTCATTTTACCATTGTACTAAAAATATATATCCTTCTGTCTTAGAGGATCTTCCCACCAAAAGAGAATTTTATTTTCTTCAATCTAGTATTATAGTCTATAAAATCTATGACTTCTTTTTAGAAATATGGGCCACAATAAAGTACTACGTTGGAATAATTTCAGCTGCTGCTTAAAGTGCTGTTTAAAAGCATCCTGGCCATAATAAATATTGAAAGGCCAGATTCAGCAACCTGTCTGGCTTTTCATCACAACCACTTGACAGTTGCATATGTTTTTAGTTTGTATTTCCTACAAGAACATCCTTTATGGAAAAGAGGAAACATAAAAACCAGTGCTCAAGACTCAGAAGTGTCAAGCACACAGTCCCAGGCACAATTTTATCCCATTTTGTTCGTATGTGCAATTAGTGCATGCAGAGCTACCTTTTTATCAGGGAGTTCAGGCACTTTGAGGTAAAAGGACTCTGTTTTTCTTTGCTTGACTCATTGTCAAATGCCTGAACTTACCACTGGGAATGCACTGTCAGGCAAGGCATTAATTCTAAGTAAAATAAACACTGATCATGATCCTGCTTCCTAAGTCAATAAGCTTTATTTACATGCAAGTGAATTCTCCTTTTTCAGAGTCACAAGGATTTCTAGGAAGCTGTAACAAATGAGAGCCAGTTTGCTTCTCCCTGCTGTTTTCTATCCACAGAGAAATAACAAGGAAATAAAGCATGTAGTGTTAATTCAACTCTTAACAGTTAATTTCTGTTATATTTTTTAAAACAGAGCAGGATGCTTGCACTGGACATTAATATTTTGTTAACAAGATTTTTTTCATCTCTCCATTATTACAGAGTTATGCTGCTGCTAAAGAACAAAACATACTGACTGAAAGGTTTAAGCAGCACATTCCATTAGCTTTAAAACAGTTCTGTTAGGAAAAACAGACTTCTAAGCCTCAGGTAATACAGTTAAAATAACCACTGGAAAGCTAGAGAATTTGCATGTCAATATTAATGTGAACATAGAGAAAAATACTAGACAATTTCAGCAACACAGCTGTATTATATATCCCAATTTCCACTGTTATCTTCAAAGTAGTAAGTGATGTTGTGGTTTGATCACTACAAGTGATCAAGGAGCTAAGGACTGCACCCTTTGACAAGTTCTGATACTCTATGCTAGATGAGTTTACAGACACTGTCAGTATTTTCCAAAATCCTATTTCTAAACATCAAAATTCTGAACAGGTTAAGGGTTCACAGAGGAGAGCTTGTGATGATAATTAGACTTGTATTTTCACTCCTTGCATTTGAGGAGTAGGTTCCCACCTCTACAAAGGAATGTTTACACCACCACATACTCACTATGCTCCACCAGCAATTTCTGTTCTGTCTTTACTTCTGTCATACCTTTCATTTCATTGAAAGATGAACCAACTTTCTTCCTCACTTGTTTCCGTGTTCCACAGTCAGCTGATGGTTGGCTACCAGCACCTTTCTAGCTTAGAAATACTCTCTTCTCCATATTCACTCTGCATGACTTTTAGTGCTTATGTATGAAGAAAGATAACATTCCATTTATGCTCCTCCTTTCCTTCCTCCATACTCTCACTTCTCAGTGAGTTTATTTTCTCTTGGGGTTTCAGTTGCTCATTCAAGGCTACGAGGATTATTAATTGCTGCATATGAGTCACAGGAAGTTACATTTATTTCTGTATTCACCTACCTCAGCCACTGAACCATTGCAGAAATGTATTAGATCCTCTAGGGGAAATAAAAAACATGCTGTTGGTAGAATATCAGCCTTGGCCACTACTGGAATAATAACATTCAGTCTGTTCACCCTCCCATATCCTTACTTCCCAATCATGACTCAGCTCCCTTTTTTTACCTTTATATTGGAATAAGGCCTAGTATTGATAGGAAAAGAGTTTATTCTACAAACACAACAAACAGACTCTTCCAAACACAAAACCATGTGTCTTTGTTCAAACCCAGGAACATGCAGGAAAAAGCAGAGGGGGAAAAAGGATCGCCTTTTCTGATTTCTATGTGCCTGCTTTCTTACTGCTTCCATTATCCCCTTCCCTTTCTGAGAACATCAGCTCTTTATTACTTTTATGGTTTGTCAGCAGTCCTTTAGAGATCTGCTAATTCATCAGGCTTGGCTGTCAGATTACTTGCAATTAGATTAGGTGAGACTATTTCCTTGGTAATCTCCATAGTCATTGTAGGATGCTTGAGGATCCTACAATCCCTCCTCCTGGCAAGGGAGACTTTCAGATAACATTTTCTCATTAAATCCTCCCAAGTTTCATTATGAAAAATGCTTTTTCCTTAAAAAAAAAAAACAAAAACACAAAACAAACAACCTGTGAGGGCTGTGACTGTAATTTCAGTCACACATCAGTGTAAATCTGGGATAATTTCATTAACCAGTATGAGATTTTTCTTATTTTGAGAAGTGAATCTTTGAAAATGTAGGAAAAGCACTAATTTTTTCCCAATCAACATGAGGCAGAGGCACAGACTAGAACATAAACTTGCCTCAGCACCAGGAAAACTGGTGCTTCCTCACACAGATATAGGAGATCTATTATCTTTATTCTCCCTGAGGTTCCTGCATACAGTCAGAGAAGAAGGAAGCTGTGGCTTCTCAGATGCTGCCTTTTATTAAAGCTCATGCATAAGCTAATCACAAGAAATGCTAATTCCAGTGTATGCTTGTGTATCTTTTCTAAGCAGAAATTTGCACCTACTGATGAAAGACAACTAAGTCTCCCAAGTCTAAAAGCCATTACAGATAACCACCTAATCTGGTCTTTTTCTAAATGTAATTATCAAAGTCTATTGAAAACCAAGCAGGCATCTTGTCCTTTCTGCCCAAGAACATCACTCCTCCAGAGTGCAGTCTCAAGGGTAATAATACATATAGATATTGCACCAAATTAAGTTATTTTTTTCCTGGCTTTTTCCCCATTGGGAATGAAGAGTGATTGGCCCCGTTTCTCCATGTGTTGGCATTTCTAAGGAAGTCCTCACAGGTAACACTTCTCTTTTATATGTTTAATTAAATTATTGTACAAAAAGAAGATTCTTCTCTGGGTAACTCTCTTGGCTTGTTCTTCCTCCACTCTCCTGTGTAGCAGATTCTGCAGACCATTCTCCCCTCATGACCATCAATTTGCTTGGCTAAACAAACTGAACTCTTAATCTCTTTAAAAGAGATTCTACTACTCCCTGATTATTCAATTTGCCCTTCTCTGCTCCTATTTGCTTCATCTTTCTTGAGCCTAAAGAGCTGCAATTGTTTGTGCCATGGTCACTATCCAAAATGCTTGCTCCCAAGATTTATCAGTAACCTCCCTTTCAGTTGATGTATTCCTTTTCCGCACATGGAACAGTAATTGCCAAATTTTTATACCTCTTTCTTCTGCTAAATGTTTTTCCCTCCTCCTTAGCTAATACTCTATATGGAATTATACCAAATTCACTTGGCATCCAAGGCTGATTGGAATTTCTTATTTTTTATGGGAGGCCATTTTACATCCACTTTTCATTGCTGGGGTTTGCCTTGGTTAAGAGGGTATTTCAGGGGCAGTACCCAGCTGCACTGGGGACTTCACAAGTAATACAGTTTGCCCCAAGGGAAAGTAAAATGGAAATGTTTCTGCTGTGTGACAATAGTTTCTGTCGTTTCTGTGCCAATGTCCAATTATGTCTGTACAGAAAATGGCCTCTCTGAATAGGCCTGGGGCTAGATGGATGGTAGACAGGACATGGGGCTGAGAAGGGCAGAGTCACTCTAAAAATCAATAGCAAACAGAACTGCCTGTGCTAGATATTTTGTTCCTCCTCCTGTCTCCTGGGAAACAGAGCAGATGCAGGATAAGGACAGATGATCTTATTCCCAAGGGTTTGGATATGAGTCCTCTCTCCTCTCTGCCTCCGTCTTCCTACAGCAAGTTTGTACTGTGGAGCTTTTGCCTTATTTTCAGATGCTGTAATTCCTATATTTTCTACTGGAATTCTATATTTTTAAAACTGTTTTAACAAGACATTTTCTTACTTGTTCACAGATAAGCCCACTGAAAAGTATTATGTTTAAAGACATTCTATGGACACACTCTTCATTTCTTCTGTATCTTCACAACGATACAGAAGAAAGCAAGAGATGTACATCACTGGTATCAAGGCTTCCACTTAAAACATCAGTGAGGTGATTGTGTAATTCACTCCTACTGGATGGATGGTGTGTCTTAGCTCTGCAGGCTTTTCTGTCACTTACTTGAGAGCAAATATTCTTACGAACTCCATCTGTGGACAGCCTCCAAAAGCTCTAGAACTGAGACTGATAGCCCAGATGAGAAGAGTTTGAGAGAATGGTTTAAAATCAACTTTGTGCTTTCTCAGTCCTATACTACTCCCTGCTCCCTGTGTGATTTGGACAACAACCTCAAGTACATGTCTTTCATGTGATAGTTCTGCCCAATACCTCCATGGGCCCCATCTCTAACCTAGCCTACCCACACTCAGTGTACCCCTTATATTTAGAGGATGTGAAAGGAGGCCTTAGAAAGTAGTCTTGTAGGTGTTTTTCTGAAGAAAGCAATTCCTCCTACATCTGTGTATAGGTGTTTTATTGACCAGTATAGGTATAAAAAAAAACAGTGAGGGGATGCTATTAATTTGACAAGTTTGGCAGACACTGCTGCATCATACCATGTTCTGAAAGTTTTCCTTGTGCCAAAAAGACTAGATTCAATTTAGGTAATTTATGCAGCAACTGGCTAAGAAGGCAGTTACCACATTGGTAGGAAGGTCATTACAGACATTCTGAGGGTACAATTTTGCTTTAGAGGGCAATTATAAATAGGAATTTAAAGCAGGACTCCTTGGCCTTTGACTGTAGTGGCCAGCTCGGCATAGGAAAATTCAGAGTAGAGGGTGTAGTAATTTTTTTGAAGGAAGAAATCCATGCTGCCATGGTTCTCTACAACACCATTCTCACCTAAAACACCTGGACTGTTTGAGGTGTTTTGATTACATAGAGCAGCTTACTCTGCCACACCAATTAACTACAGTCTCCTGGGAAAGTTCAGGGAAATTGTGAAAACATGCCATATGCTGTACTTTAGATTTTGAATCTGTGTGTTTTAACATAAGATTATTCCTTACTATCTAAAGAATAATTATTTTTAATGAAAGCTGAAATTCAAATATATTGAAATTGTTGAATCTATTGAAATTGTTCCAAAGACATATATAGTGCAGTTTTGTATCAAACTTTACCTATTGAAGATAACATAGCTGTAAACAGGAACTGACCCATGCCTCAGTAAACACTAAGAGAAAGCTGGGAACAACTGATAAATATAAATTAGCCATGAAAGTGAAATGTACTGCCTACACAGTGTTACACTTCATATTACATGATGAAGGGCCACAAAGTACACCATCACCATATGTTTGAAAGCTGCCATGACTCACACAGAATAGGCTGATGAATAACAGTATCTTCCTTCCTCAGTGTATAACACTGACCAGAAATCTACCCTGTAAATGGTTCCTTTGTGGGCAGCAGTTAAACGTGCCCCACATCCTTGTAATTAACTACATAACTGTAAAATGGTGCTGCCAGGTTTATTGTGCACCAATGCAGAAAGCACTCTAAATTCCTTTAAAGGATGGTTCACACATTTGTCATTTCCCATCCCACTCATTTTGCAGCCAAAGAAGGCTGGAATGCTGTTTTAACAATCTTTCTCAATAATTTCACTTCTTTTCTCTCTCTTTAAATTTTTGGTTATGAACTCTGTTGGGTAGTGCCCAAACCCAAAGTTCATATTGTAAACAAGTGAGATTGCTTTTCTAATTTACATGTAAACATATAGTAGCACGAAAAGCTGAAATGACATTGTTAATTACATATGAAATTGAACATTGAGTGCTAAGTGACTGTTTGATAATACATATAAGTTATAGACTCAAGATAGTAAGTAATAAGCTGCTTTGCTGCTTTTAGAGAAACTGTGAACCTCATGAAAAATCTGAGAAAAATCTTCATGTGATGCAAATGTGCTCTGCCCAGTGGCAGCTCTTCAGCCACATTGTCCCAGCACCAGCCTGTTTTACTCAGTCCTGTGGTACTCAGATTTATGGCCGAGATACCGTGGTAACTTGGACATGCCCAGCAAGCCCTCAGGTGTTACATTGAATTAGACTCCTTCTTTCCCAGCAGCAGAAGCAGCACCAGGGGAGAGACAGCAAACGAATTAATTTTGAGCATCTCTTGTCAATTCAAGTTGCTTTATAATATCCTAGGCAGAACTGATTTTTTTCTTTGAAGTGAGCTGGAATTCTTCCTTGGTGCAAATTGGCACCTGTGGCTATTTACTCATATGTCAGCTTAGTATTTTGTTCTGTTTTCCAGGGTGGAATTTTTCATGAGGTCTGAGGAAACTGGAGGTTTTCCAGACATGACAGTAAAAGTGAAATGCTATTTTGGTAAATGTGAAAGGAAGATTGATAGATTCAGAAGACATTTTCTTACATATTCATTGGAACTTAGTTTTCATTTTGTCTCCCATTCTTATACAATTTTGAACAAATAAGTGTTTTCTACCTAAGTATTTATTGTAGAGCTACTAAGGTCAGAACTGACTTGACTTGGTTTGTTGCAGAATATTTATGCTGTGTCATACCAGCTATTTTCTAAATGACACAACAGGATAATACAATCACTTGGAAAGCAATCAAGGCAGTCTTTTTTGACATTTTAAATTCATGGATTTTGTCTTCTTAAATAGCCTTAACTACAAAGTCTGTTTTGCAAACAACACATACCCCTCTGCTCTCTCCCAAGAATTTAGACTTCTGTATTCGAGTTATTCCAGAAATTAAAGTCTGTAGCTTTTCTGGAACCCTTTAAAAAGAGCCAATGTATGCTACGCCCTGATCATCATATGAGAATTTTTCCATGGCAAGGATTTCTTACAATTTGTCAACAGGAAGTTCTTTTACAATGAGATATGAATAGTGACCTGAATTTCTTATGATTCTGAAACTTGTGTTTTGCCTGTTAATGTGTTTTGGCTCAGCTGATGAAAGTATCACAGCCAAGTCTGCAGCTGAATCATCTCAGTGGGTTCTTTGGAGGCAGTGGTGTGAACAGAGCAATGCTGAATACCAGAAAGCCTTGACTGGCAGGGGGGCTGCTGCAAACTCATGCCAGACATGGTCCAGCCCAGTAACTTCAGGGCTGCTCTTAGGCTGGTGCTAATTGCCTCTGAAAAGCCTCAGGAGATGCACACAGTCATTTCTGCTGCCTCCTGGTGTCTCAGGCCCTGGTCACAACACACCTGGGACCACCCTAAGGTAGGTAAGTCACTGCACAGTAATACTTCTTCTGAGTAACACCATACTTGAAAAGGGATCATGTATTGTTTTGCCTTTACTGTTTCTAGCCAAATGTACTGCTTTTGCACTTCCACAGCATCTGCTGTTTGAATATATCAGTCAAGTAAATCTCACAATACTTGGGTAAATCTTAATCCATTAATGAATGCAAAACCAAGGCACAAAGAAGTGGTTTATATAATTATGAATACTAATGAGTATGTACTTCAAGATTATTACATTCCATGCACTGACTGTCTTCTGAAGACATAACCAGAATAAACTGTTAAGAAATAAAGTGAGCTGGTTTTCCTTTACTAATTTTTTTTTGAGAAATGAACTTGAATATTCAATTATGGGTTTATTATTCCGTGAATCAGTTTACAGCCATCATTGGATATAATTTTTAGTATGAAAATGTTATTCATGCATATTACAGTTCCAGGCATATATTATCCTTTCATGAAAACATTTCAATCTTCCAGTCTTTATGCAAAAGATTGGCCTGTGGGCTCTGCACAGGATGTAAATTAAGTTCTTGTTTGGCTAAATCTGATTACCCCTGTAGGGTACCAATCTTGCTTAGTGACAGTGGAAGCTAAAAATTGCAAGCAGGACAGTCCACTTGAAATGGGGCCAGAAAGGGTAAGCTTCTAAATAGCAAATCTGAGGTTTGAACTAGATTTTAATATTATTCCCAAGAATGTTCAGTTAAACATAGAAGCTGTCTCCTCCATAGCTGCTATCATTACTTTTAAATCTCATCATGAAATTGAGAAAAGCTCTTCTTTTTTTAAGAAGTACTGGTCTTTATTAATCATATATAAAGATGCTGCAATCACTTTAACCCAGCCTTTAGTCAGTCTGCGGCTCAATCCCCATTTGACACTTCCTCTTACTCCTCTCATATTCTATCAAAATTAATGCTCCAATAGAGAAATTCAGTGAATAGCAAAATCCCACATATATTATCTGAACAAAACCACCCCAAGCCAATACAAACTAAAACTACTTGAATATTACCAAAATATTTTTGCTTTATTATGGACTTACTGAGTGCATGAGAGAGACTAAAAAGGCACATGCTGACACTACTAAATATGAAATACTGCTATTCCTTCTGACAGGATTAGCTAAATACTTAAATGATAAGAAGACTCCCCTGTATTTTTCCTATACTCAGAAAATGTGCACAGAAAAGTCACTCTTTGATCTACTTCACTAGCTTCAGTTACTGTAGCAGGCTTTTGTATTCATAAAAAATTTATTTTTAGTAGTCTTTGGCATCTCCTTGGCTTTCCTTTGATGCATAAAGGTTTTATGATCAATATTATCTGAAAGCAGCTGGTGTTATTGCAATTCCTCTCAGTCAAGGAAAAAAACCAACAACAGTAATGCAACACTGGTGAAAATGATATGGCTTTTGGCTGTTCAGAAAATGCAATTATCTCGGTAAATGCATGTGGTTTTTAGTAATGAGATTCAAAATTTCAGATGGATTATTTTTAATAACATCTTTTCACAGTGGTTCTATTAGATAAATATCTCGCTCCCTCAATAGGTTTTAGATGAAGGGACTCAGCACTCCACACAGAATCCTACTGAATCTGAAGGGGTAAAAGGATAAAATCAGGCCTGGAGATAGCCTGGGGGCAACACACCAGTGTTTGAGGGTTGGTGTGCTGGGGAGGTCCTTTCATCTGCTGTCTCGATGGAGGTGGGGGATGGAGATCCATATGGCAGCAGTGACACAAGGGACATTGATGTGTTAGAAACCAAGGCAGTGCCTGAGAATGATCACATGGAAGGTCCTGCTTGACTGGCCCAATCTCCTTCTGTGAGAAGATGACCTGCAGAGAGGATGAGGGAGTGGCTGTGGATGTGGCCTCTTAGACTTCAGTAAAGCCTTTGACACTGTTTCCCACAGTATTCTCCTGGAGAAACTGGCTGCTCATGGCTTGGATGGCTGCACTGTTCACTGTTAAAAACTGTCTGGATGGCTGAGCCCAGAGTGCTGGTCAGTGGTGCTGCATCCAGCTGGCAGCCAGTCACTAGTGGTGTTCCCCAGGGATCAGCGTTGGGGCTAGTTCTGTTTAATATTTTTATCAATTACCAGGATGAGGGAATTGAAGGCACCCTCAGTCTGCACATGACACCAAGCTGGGCAGGAGTGTGATCTGCTGCAGGGCAGGAGGGCTCTGGAGAGGCTGGATTGATAGGCCAAGGCCAGTGGGGTGAGAGTCGACAAGAACAAGCAGAGGACCTGCCAACAGTATCTGAACACGAGGCAACAGTGTGCCCAGGTGGCCAAGGCCAGTGCCATCCCGGCCTGTATCAGCAAGTGTGGCCAGCAGGATCAGGGCAGGGACCATTCCCCTGCACTCAGCACTGGGGAGGCCACACCTCAGGTGCTGTGTCCAGTTATGAGCCCTTCAATTCAGCAAGGACAGGGAGGTGCTGGTGAGTTACTGCTCTCTCCAGCTACCTGAAAGGAGGTGGTGGACATGTGAGAGTCAGTCTCTTCTCCCAAATAACAACAACAGGACGAGAGGAAACGGCTGCAAGTTGCGCCAGGGGAAGTTTAGATGAGATATTAGGAAAAATTTCTTCACCAGAAGGGCTGTCAGGCAGCAGAGCAGGCTGCTCAGGGGAGTCGTTGAGCCACTGTCCCTGGAGGTATTTAAAAGACAAATCAGCTCGCAGCTTAATCCTGGCATGATCCATTATGTGCTGATACTGGTTTTGTGACCAACACTAAAATTACATGTTCAGAAAACAGTTTTAACTGTGAATTTACTGAAGCACAATCCAAACCGTGCATTTGAATTCCCACAGCTCCCCCATGCCAAACAGCGCGTATCTGCATCATGAGGCACATTAATGCATCTGACATCGAACAGTTTTTTCCTTGGATTAGCTCTAGTAGTGAATCAATTTCCTGGTCTGGTTCAGCAGGCAGACTCAAAAATGTCTGTGTTAATGGAACTGAGCAGCTCAGAAAATGAAAATGCTTTTGATTGACCTCTACCCATTTAAAGCATATGTGAAACTACCTTAGGGATGTTACACACAGGCTGTCACAACATATGGCCATTAACCACCAGTCCACTGCTGCTCTGGTCTCTCAATTTCTAGGATATTTTCTGGTATTATCTAATTATTGTTTTACATAAGAACTATCAATGTGTGCATTCACATTGTGGTCAAAGCTTACAAACCATATTATATGATTTACAGTAAAGCCTTGAAGAATTACATTATATGCCCACTGTAGTCTATTTCAAAAATTTATTTTCCTAAACATGGCATTATGTAAATTTTTAATAACTATATACCCTTTACAGTACTGATGCACTGATGTACTGTACTCATGTAACATTCACAAATATTTTCAGTGTTGGTTATTATCTCAGCAAACACCAATAATGACTTATTTCATTTACTAATAACAGAACACTTAAAATCACAGTTCAGTGGCCACTTTAGCCCCAATAATATCATAGTTGTATGAAACACTATGATCTGCTACTGTATCAGTAACGTTTATTTCATTTTGCAGAGGAATTATTATATTAATATAATTATTATAGCTGATGTGGACAAAGGTCTTTTTACTCTAGTTGAAAAAGTCTGCAAATAAATCATGTCATGTTTAGATTTGAAAAATAGGTCAATGGCTACTGAGATGGTATTTCCAAAAGCAGAACCATCCCTCCAGCACAGCTTTAGGAAAACACTTCATCTGACAGCATACATTCTTTTTAACAAAATCCTCTTAGTAGGTACTGGGTAACAAAAATAATTCAGCAGTATAAATGGACAGAGAGAACATTCTGAGGAATGAGACCTCTTTTAAATTACAAATACATGGCATAACATTTTAGGACTAGAACCAAGCTTATTCCAATTGATGTTACCTACCTGGAGGCCACAAAAAATCACCATGCCTTGGAGAAACTGGTGAGAACAGCACATTTTTTGGAAAGAAATTAACCAGGAGAAAGCAGTGCATACTGGTAGTGTTGTTCTCCATACAGCAGTTACCAGCTTCGTCTTCTACCAAGATTAAATGACTGGCAGAATATTAGTTTTATTGCTCAGCTAAAATCTTTATCAGCCATGGGTCAGAGGAGCTTTTGTCCAAGGGAGGCACATTTCTCTTAATTAAAATTTAAAAAAAAAATCTAGGAAGATCCTATTGCATTCGCACTTGGATGAAATCATCTCTTAAATCTTTATTAAAAATAGCATATAATCACACTGAAGAGGATTAGTCTAAATTTATGGTATATAAACTCACCAGTGGTATATATACTCACAAATCAAACTGATTCCTTCACCCATTTTGTATTACTTATGGATAGCTACTACCCCAGACAGGCAACTGCTGCAAAATGCGGCATTTTCCTCTTTATATACTAAAATAGTTGATGGAGACATCATTCTGAGACCAGAGTTCAGGTACAGCACACTGAATCACATGTTACTTAGCAGCTAGAACTCTACAGTAGAAACAGGACAGTCATTACCCTTTCCATCTGACATGAACAAGGAACAGTTTTTATAAGTTTTCTTGGTTGTGTTTTGGAGGAGAAATATTTTAGACATTCTTGGAATAAAGGATAAAGAAAATCTACACACTGATTATAAATTAAGACCTGTGTTGACTTTTATTTACATAGTTTAACAAACAAATTCAAGTAATTATTGCATCAACCATTCAGACTTTGAACATTACTATAAACCACAAGTTTATAGCATATAGTGTTACATTCTTCATGGAGCTGTGATTACTGTTCTACAATTTTCTTTCTCCGACGGAGCCACCTCAGAGCTCTCACCAGTGCTACTTGTCCCATGAGGAATGTGATCCTAAAGTTATGTTTATACCACTCTCTAGGATTCCCAAGCCAAGATCATCAGCACACAGAACAAGAACAGAAAAAAGATACACAATTATATTAAAATATCATTTGGCATTGATAAATGACAATTCAGTGATGACCTGAATTTTCTCTTCTTTGTGGTAACACATTTCCTGTCTAATCAGTGTTAAATAACCAATGAAAAAGTCTATGTGTATATCCACATCCATGAACAGATTATATGTGGATTACAGGGTTGCAACTGTATTTGGAATCAGGTGAGATAAAATAGTTAAAACCACGTCTCATGTTTCAGAAGTAAAGCTGGTCACCAAGCTATCTGGACTAATTTTCTGCCAGCTTTGTGCTTCAGGTAAGATATTTGTGTGTGGATGAAGATGCATGTGTTGAAAAGGGCAGAGTTGGTCTCATACAAGGGAGGGGAAAAATAAAATCAAATCACACTTCAAAGACTAATTGTATAACCCAATATGGGAAACATTATCTTTCTACTGCAGTATCTTTTAAGGATAACGCCTTTAATATTGCCAAAGTTAGTCTTTATATCTTTAAATAATTTAATTTTTATGAATCATGCATGGCTTCTGGAACCAATTCAAATTATACAGAGTATAGTCTGCATCAGTCATTTTTAAGCTCTGAGAACTTACTTCAAGTTCTTGCCCCTGTTACAAATTAAAACAGTATCAAAATTTTTTTCTAGTTTCTAACAAGGATCTCACTCCCATGTCGTAAAATGCTCACAAGAAGCAATAGGATACATAGAATTCTAGAACTAGAAAACTGGGATTTAGGTCTTCTCCTGAGATGTCTGGGGCAAACCTTGCATGCACAGATCTAACATAAGCCTGAGATACCAACCTCTCAGTAAGGATAGTAGCCAAATTCACACTGACAGGCAGCACTGAGCTACCCCTTCAAATGTCATGTTAAATAAAAATATCATGCTAACATTGCAACTGTTTCTTTTCCCCTTTCATGTTTAATTTCCTATATCCTTCTTGAATTTTTTTTCTAAACTAAATTCTATTTCCAGTCTAAGTACCCTGAACAAAATATTCAAGGCATCTATGCACAGTCATTGCTTCAATTTTAACTAAATTTTAGATGTTGCAACACTTCAGCTGCCAGTTTTCAGGCCAGCTGGCAATACTGCAAAAGAACATACAGCTAAATGCATGAACAGATTTTTATAAATATGACCCCTCAAAATCAGAGTGCCTGTAAAAAGCTCTACCGTTTTCAGGGCTGTGCAGTTCCACTTTGAAACTACAACAATGCAGATGAAACAACCTGAATTTACAAGTCAGCAGCAAGAAAGGTCATGTTTAAGCACAAAGCCTGAATTACCTTACCTTGAAGATGCAACACTTTCCAAAGGTCCCTACAACAAAGGCAACTGGTGACCAGTTCTAAGATAACCCCTTTGCATTCCCACTTATCAGTTATAGCCAATTTAATGACAAGCCTTTCACTAAAACCAATTTCTTACTTTCCATCTTTTCATGCTGTTGCTTTGGATTATGGTGAGGTTTCCCCTTACCCCTTTGTGGGCAAGACAAGATGTGCGTATTTAAATATTTATTACAGTTAAATTGTTCTTACAGGATAGTATTTTATGGTTTATACACAATACATATGAAGAAATTTAAGCCACCATTTGTTACAGATCAGTTGCAGTGATGGCAGAATTCTCACTAGCATTACACCATTAGGAACCCAGTCACACTTGACACTTTTTTGCCCAATAACCCCTCAATCCAATACAGAGAGGAAACTGGAGTTGTGTTTTCATATTCAGTGGTCAGTATTCCAGGATTAACTGCTGTCTTCCTCCACCTTCCCATTCCTCCCTCACTTCTAGCCCTTTTTCAAGTGTGCACAGCTACTTGCACACGTACAAACACAATGTGTGTATGCAAGTCATTTTTCAGCCCTTTCAGATCCCCAATCCAATTTACAGAGTTGTACAAACAGTTACACTGGAACCATGCAGATGTTCTGAAGGGTTGGATGGGGGTTTACCAAGCTGGAGCTGAGGTTCTACCCAGGATGAGTTCAGGTGATCAATTTACCAATGCCTTGCCAAACTCAAAGCTGATCACTTTTTTACTACACACATACAAAATAACAGAACCAAGATTATTAAATACCACTCCCATTAAATAATTTTCCTTTGAGATAAATCACATTTACTAGTCCTTCTTTAACAGTCAGCAAGAATCTGTTATACAGAACTTTCAACTGATTTATTTGCATATTTATCAGTTTCAATTAGCAGCACAAAAAGACTCATGCCCTAAGATAATAAAATGTGCCTGGTCTTGTCTCTTTAAATCTCTGACTTGAGCTTATCTTTCCACGAAAACAACAATAAGCAGGAGCATAACTTAAATGATAATGCAAATTTCTGTCAAATGCTAATAACAGCATTAAAAAAAATATTCAAAAATTACAGGGGTTTGTGCTGTTTTACCAATTATAGAAAAAAATACTCAGATTTTAAACTTGATCTTATACCTTTCACTTAGACTGTAATGTATAATGGTCAACATAAATACCTTCTACATACCTGTTATACTGCAAATGCTTTTTTAAATTTTTACTTAGAAAGTCCTTGTAAAAGTCAGCCATTTCTTCTGCATTCAGTGTTGCTTTCTGACCTGAAAATAGGTTTTGGTGTAACAAAGTCAAGGCAATTCTCTAGATCAAAACACTGGGTTCAGATGCTAGGTCTGACTCCTTGCTCCTACAAGCTTTCTGTGTAACCCTGAACAAGTTATTATGCCTTTATCTTTCAACTTTTTTAAATTTATTGAGGGAGCACAGCAGATTAAAAATACTGATCATCTTAGAGCTGGTATAGTCCTTAAACCCCTATTACTTGTGGAAGTGATAAAGTTTATCAGCTCTTAGACTATTCAGGGAACTAGTGAACCCCTATGAAAAAGTGCATAGATCTAGAAGTATCTATCCTTCGAATAAAATAATTTCTCACAAGGCTGAAGCCTTAACAGTACCAATAAGAGCATTAAGTAACTTAATTTCCTCCCCTAAAGCAAGTCCCTAAATATCAAAAGAACACTATCCACAACTGACACGCTATTTTCAGATGTACATTTTTTTCTGTTACTGTTGGTAAATTTCAAGTAACTTCGGGCAAAAAAGTTTATGTTCTGTCAGACTTCTGAACAATCTAGGAGGCAATTATTTTGAGAAGAAGCAAATACAAAAAATGATTTTGAATATGTCACTCATAACTAGAATATAAAAGGAAGAATAGGAAGACCTGTGGCTACAGCACAAATGCCTAACCCTGAGAACCAGAAAATATTTTCAACACTACCAGACAATTCCTACACAAACCTTCTGGCACAAAGGGTCCTTAAAATGACAGTCAAATTTGAATGCCCCATAATGAGTAAGATGGAATTGCAATATTCAACTTGTTACTGTTCCAAAATGCATTTTAAGGCTCTTGAGACTGATCACAGAACGGTAAATTATTGATTAGTTGTATTTGTCATTATTTACAAAACTAACACACTACAGTGGATTAACATAATATGGGATAAATTAACTCTAAAACCATTCAAAGGCTGCCAGCTTAACACCTATAGTTAATTTGTTTCTTCATACTGGTATCAGCAAAACAGATTCATTATGTAGAAAAGTTAGTTTTGTTCCAACTGTTCATGTATATTTTTATTTTTATATGCACTCACAGCTCTGTTGTAGAACAGTTAACTAAAGTATGCAGTTGATATAATTTTATTTTTAATGGAAGTACATGGTCACTCTCTTTTACTTCTAGGGTATAAAAACAAAACAAAAAATCAAAAGAGCAATATAAAAGAAGTGGGTTTGAAACAACATAGAACTTAATTAAAATTATTTCTCAACCACACACTGATCACCAGTATACAAACAGAAAAGAAAAATAATGGTCTGTGACATACAGAATCTCAGAGCAGATGCTTCACTAAACTCAAGCAGATCATTATTCTGTGAACAAAGTGTTCAACCTCATACTACAATGCCCAATTCACTATTATTATGAAGGCATTTTGTTTTCATTTTCACATAATGAATTAGAGAGTCAACTATTTTACAACAACTGTGCTCAGGCAGAGACAGGCAGATAGCAGTTGCCATGTCCCTGGAAGCTTTCTTACTCTCCCTCAAGGAAAAATATTGTATTTATTGCATACACCATGGACTTGAAGCCAAAGACTCTGAATTTATCCACCCAACCATAACAGGCACTTGAGGCAAATGCTCTGTATGTTTATCTCAGCCAGCTCACTGGCTTAGGATGTGTGAAAGTAAAAAGCCCCTTCCTCCTTAGGCTACACAACTATTTTATTACTGGGCTAGGATTTCAGCACATTCTCTCTGGCTATGGGGAAGGAATTGGGGGGAGAACAGTACAACAGATGATCTGACCCCCCACAGGCACCTCTCCGAAAAGCTCCTCCTCTTTGTTTTAATCACACTCTGGAAAACACTTCTAAATTCTACCTCTAAGACTTGTGACAGAACACAAAGAGCATAAGCTAATAAAATTCAAAGTTAAACAGAATTCAGAATGCATCCTAAACTGTTAACAAAGATCTCACTAACCTGATTCATCTCTCATTTCCAGACCCTTGGCTTTCAGTCTTGAATAAATAAATTCTTCTTTTTCCTAAAACATTTTTCCACATTAGAATTGGATGTGGTCAGCCCTTAAAATTCACCATTGTTTTTAATTACATAGCAATGTGGTGTTTATCACCCTCTGAAATAACAAGCAATACTCATTATAGTTGGAAGTGTCAACTAAACACTCTTCTTAAGTGAATTAGCGAGTTAGTTAAACTGGTAACATTGTCACTTAGATCCTGCTACCTGCATGCATCAATTAATTCATGTAAATGTCCTACTGATATTTATAAAAGTGATTTGTGAAGTAAAGCTACAGCCAAACTTGTGTTGTTTGACAGGATTCAAACTTTACAGCTTATAAGACAAACCATAGAAATGTGCTGTACTGTATAACTGAGATTTTGAGCATAGAGAAAAACATGCAGCCTGAAAAAGTTACAATTATTTAGATGGAAGCACAATAATCATTTGTGTATAAGTTTTACAGACATAAAAAGCAGCTCTGTTGAATTAAAAAAACAAGCTTCATTTTTTCTGGGATCTTTGCAAGTTTTGAGAGGATATGATGTTCAACATTATAAATTATGGTGAATTACTGAACTATTACTGTTCTCCCAAAAAAGACTGGTTGAAGATGCTAAAATGAGGAAACAGACTCACTTTAGCCTCGCTGGGATACACTGCCAGTGAAATGGGACATATCATTTTACCTCATTTAGTCTTGGTAATTACACCAAATTTCTCTCACTTATGACAAGAGAAAAACCAGCCATGGCATAATTTTCAACAGCTGCTCTAGTCACAGACAGGTCTTGCATGTAGGGCAGCTACTTTATACTTTCAGTGCAAGGCAGGAAAAAGGCAAATATTCCATGCCACTAAACAGCAATAAAACGTGTGGGACTTTTAATTTTGTGATCATTTAAAGAAATGAATGGCAAAAACATCATTTCCTCCACGACCTGAGCACATTAACATCAGGCAGAACTGAGCCCCACCTCAGAGAGGCCAAGCCGCCCAGTTTCAGGCAGGCAGGCGGGCGCTGAGCAGCAGCAGCAGCGGGTGCGAGGCCGGGCTCACCTGGCAGAAGGCGCGGTTGTGCCGTGCCCAGAAGCGCTGGTTGCTGGCCTGGGCCTCCTGCCGCGCCTCCCGCAGGCGCCGCTCCAGCGCCGACTCCTCGGGGGGCGCGTAGAAGATGATGGGGCGCAGGTTGGAGTGCTTGTCCGGGGGCCCGATCCAGTCGCTGCGCGAGTGCGCGGGGGGACGGAAACCCAGGCCCTACAGGAAACACAGACACGCTACCAGCACTGCAGGGGAATTTCTGAAGGACGTCTCGATTTGGAATAAATTCCCTAACGCCATGGAACTTTAAAGCATACAAGCATCGCAAGTTCAGAAATAAAGCGCATTTATTTACTGTGACCAAAACCAACACTGTACATTTACAAGTACTTTTATTTACAAACGAGCTACAGAGAAGACACCTTTAATTCTTTTACCCTAGGCATGAATCATAGGGGTATTCTTTTAAACAAACTTTCTTTTTTTTCGTTTTTCTATTACTGATAGTCTGTTAAAATATTTCATGGAGAGAACTAGCAAGTTTTTTATGGCGCTGATCTCTGCCCTCTGGTGACCTGTGACAGGACCCGAGGGAAGAGCATGAAACTGTGGCAGGGGAGGTTTAGGCTGGATATTAAAGGCTCTCCAGCCAGAGGCTGATGGTCACTGGAACAGGCTCCCCAGGGAAAGGGTGACGGCCCCAAGCCTGACAAGTTCAAGGAGCTTTTGGACAAACCTCTCAGGCACATGGTGCGATTCTTGGGGCAGTTCTGTGCAGGGCCAGGAACTGGACTGTGGGTCCCTTGAAACGCGGCATATTTTATGGTTCTGCGATTCTGAGTTTTCCTAAGCCCGTCGTTTTTCCTGCATCCATGTGCCCACACACAGGCGTGAGCCTGCCCCAGCCGGGTTCGGGAACACCTGGCTCAGCGCCCCTCCGACACCGATCACCGGGGGCCTCAACAAACACATCAAAAACCAGAGGCCGCAGGGAACGCGGTTTGCTACCGGCCGCCCCCGCCCCGCCGGCGTTACGGGGGGGCAGCGGGGACGTTCCCCGCTCCGGGCCCAGCGAGGCCGGCGGTCCCCGAGGCTTTCCCCGCGGCCCACGCAGAAGCTGCCACCCCCCTCCCGGGTTTACCGCGCTGTCCGGCCACTTCCCGCGTTCAGCCGCGTCGCCGTCGCCGGCGGAGGAGGAGGAGAGGAGGCGGCGGTGGCTGCAGCCACCAACCCGCAGCACCCGGGCGGCCGCCATGTCCCGGCGCTTTACGGCGCTGCCGCACGGGCTCTGCGGGCGGGGCGGGGCGGGGCCGGGCCGGGGCCGCCTCCGCCTCCCTCCGCCTCCGCCTCCGCCTCCCTC
>JACBWW010000004.1:4779737-4814619 GCA_020086605.1 Lanius collurio
GCTGTCCCTGCCACTCTCTAATGATGCACATCCTTCTGTCTCCAAAATTAACTCTGTAATGTGTGATGTGAACAAAGCCAGAGGAACTCTTATTGCGCTTCTAATGGGAGTGAGTAGTAATGATACCTGCAGGCATCTGTCCTGTGTGCTCACAGGCCTCATTGCTGATTTGGATGCTTTAGATGTCTGTGGTCACACGGAAATAAGAAATTACAGAAAGGAAGTAGTAGAAGAGATCAATAAATTGCAGAAATACCTCGACTTGGATGAAGAAGCAAATTCTACTCACGCTTATGATTTGGCACAAAATCAGTCCATTTTAAAAATAGAAGAGATCCGCAAGAAGATGAAAGAAGTTAATTCTTTACTTTTAAAAACAGAGAATGCCTCTGATTTGTATCTGGGATCTAAAGCAGAATTGCAGGGATTAATTGCTCAGCTAGATGAAGTGAGTCCAGGAAAAAATCCCTGTATTAGAGAGGCCAGGAGAAGAGCAGTAATTGAAGTTCAGACTCTTATAACATACATTGATTTGAAGGAAGCACTTGAAAAAAGGCAAATGTATCCAGAGCAAACTGCTGCCGAACATCAGTCTCATAAAGCAGTTTGGACTGTTCTTGGAAACTTGTCTCAAATTCAGCAAGAGGTGATTTCATTTGATGGAAACAGAACGGATAAGAATTACATGAGACTGGAAGAACTTCTTACAAAACAACTTCTAGCCCTGGATGCTGTCGATCCACAAGGGGATGAGCGGTGTAAGGCTGCCAGGAAGCAGGCAGTAAAGCTTGCACAGAATATTCTTTACTATCTGGACATGAAAACAGATGAATGGGAATACTGAAACAGCCATGGCCTGACACAAAAGAACATGTTTCCCTTTGGCACTTTATGAAGATCATTGGCAGCACATAATAAAGTGTTCTGTGCTTGCAGAAATCGTGGAGATTGCATAAGCAGTTGACTTGGCTATATGTCTGCTATCCCACGCAGTCACCCACTTGCCATGGCAACTGTCAGTACACCATCAGCAATTCTGGTCACTGCTATAAGCAAAGAAGTGCAATTCTCTGAAGGAATAGCTTAATACTTGATCAAATAGCTGCTTTTTTTTTTCCTTCCTTGTTTTTGTTTCAGTAGTCTTGTGCAATGTTCAGTGAATGCAGGTTTTTCAAAGACACAGAAACTTCTTTATGGTGTAGTACTGGCAAAACTATTTGAGGAGACTGGACATGAAAATTAGTATTCAGGCATTAGGCTTCATACAGCAACTTCACAGCAGTCTGGATGTACTCTTAATGTGCTGTTATGGCATAAAGTACTAAGGGCAAAAAGCCTGCTGGCTTTTGGATTTACTTGATTTATTCCATCCATCATACCATCTAGATTTCTCTGTTAACAGAGCTATAATGCCAGCTGCAAATTAGCATTTACATAGGCAAAACCAATTATGTCAATTTTTGTAATACCTGATCCCTTTGATTTGCAAAACCAGGTCTTTTGTTGGTGGAAATTCTTTCAAGTTATTGCTTTAAGATACTGAGACTTGGAGAGGAAAATCTGTATGTTTATACCGAACAGATAAAGGGGATTTCAAGGATTTCAAGCTGCCATCCATAAACCCTTGAAAACTGCACTGAACTTTATGTAGTGGCTGCTTAGATGTCTTTTTAAGCTCTGCTGTTGCATCTGGTTTTCACATTTGTGAAAACAGAAACAGAGTTCACTTTGAAGTGAAATGTGCATTTTGGAATTATTTTTGTAAAATTAAATAGCCAGCTATAAAGATGTCCCTGACGATGTAAGTGTGTGCTACATGGTCAGGTGTGGCTTCAAGCATGTCTTGGAAAGACTTGTGGGAAATGTCTCTCTTTGCAACTCATTCACTTAATTGTTTTAGTAGCTTCATAAATAAGCTTCTTTGTACTATTGTATGCACCTACCTTTTTATTTGTGGCTGCTAGTGCCAATCACATTTCTACTATAGCATGTTTTTTGGGGTTTTTTTGAGAGCATGGCATTAAAATTAATTAAGTGTAAAGATACATTCAGTTATGGATAATTTGCACTCAGCTCTTTCAGGATGATCTAATGACTTATTGTTCTATAGATACTGATTTGCACCACTTTAAGGAGTAAAAACCATTTTGGATGTTACAATAAATATTTTTAAGATCTATTTTTGACTGATTAGAGGAGACAGTACTGTCTGTGAGAGACAAGTGCCTTTCTGACACTGCTAACTTGCACCGTCATACGTAGATATAGGAACTGTTTACTGGCAGCTTGATACATTTGTAATCTTTGCAAACTGGATTTTTCATGTATATATCTAATTCTACTGTAGTATATGTCAAGTTAACATAATACAATAGGTGATAGTTGCCCTGTAGAGTCCTGAGAATGAGTATCAAATTTGGGAAATATGGATTCTGCTTTAAAAACTAAAGCATTGATGTGGAGATGGAGGACTTTGGACAGGTCTTCTGTGCCTATTGCTACAAGAATAATATATTTGTTCCATAACACACTAGGAGATGTTGATTGAAGGTTGCATACCTTCAGAGTGTGAATAGATTTTGTTTGTGATTGTACAGGTGATTGCTTTGCAAATCTGCTTGCCAAAACCAACCTACCTAATTGAGTATAGTGCCTAAGGCACAATTTGGCAATGACAGAATGTTGGAAGATTCTTCCTGCTCCTTCAGAGACACAACACCATTGACTTTATCTCTGCTTCTCTAAAACAAAATTCCCCCAATTGAAACTGCAATCTCTATTTGAATATTATGTAGGTAACACAGAATATTAGAGGAGTGTTATGTACCTGAATTATTTTACTCATTTCAAGCTCTCTACACATTTGAATTGCAACTTGTGATTTGCACTTGAATTTTTAGGAAAGATAAGGATTTGGTATTGTAATAATATTATTAATTTTTCTTTAGTATTACTGTTGGGTCTGCAGTGGTTACATGTAGTTTGTTTAAACAATTTAGTGTCTGTGTTCTCTTGAGGAACAATATTCTCTTGAGCCTCTAATGTAAAAATGAGTAAACATAGTTACCAGATCTGTTCTATTTTAAATGTGTCTTTTAGGGTTTTTCTGAGTGAATTGTTATGCCTGCATCTGCAAATGTGTAAGGTTAGTGTAATTTGACTAACTGAATAGAGTTCAGTAGCAAAATATTATGTGGATTAAGCTTTTCTCCTTTGTTCTGTAGTCTGATAAATTGACTTTTTAAATTTTATGGTACAATTCTCATCTGGAATGGGATTAATTCACAGTTTTTGCATGACTGAAAGTAATAAAATAAATGTGCTTAACCAAAAAAAAAAACCAAAAAAAAACCCCCAAAAAATCAAAAAAAGAAGAAATGCACAGGTTTCTCAAAAATTTGCTTTTATGCTGAAGAATGTAATTTCTCTGGTTTTTGTATCCAAAGATTGAGAGACACACAACTTTTCTTTCCAATATGGCAGGCTAAAATAATCAACAAAATGTAAATGGACCAAATGGCAAAAGCCTGCATTTTAGTACTATACTAAAATAGAATAACTATTCTGTGTGCTGTGTTATGTACCTTGGAGCAAAATAATCGAGTGGATATTTGGAGGAGAGGTAATCCTGCATTGTGATTCCTATTTTAAACTATTTTTTTTTTACTTATTTCAGTGTTTGTTGTTTGCCACTCAGAGTGATACCAGTTTGGAGATGATTTTTAAGTACAATGCCTATTTTTTTAATTTAACAGAAATCACTGTCTGTGCTCCTAATGATGTATCTGTCTTCAGTTATTGCTGTGTAGGAGATGACATTTCTATACACAGATCCAAGATTAAATATTGCAGTGTTACATTCTTGATTATTAATACAAATACATTACTGCTTTTACTAGGTATTCATTTGAATGTTATGCCCTGATGCCTTTCTCTGTTTTTGAATGTGAGTTATCAGAATGTAAATTATTTTTGTGTTAGAGCAAGTGTTTTTATTAAGCATACAGACATAAAGCTCTTTTGTTCCCCCTCCTTTAAAAGTTTGCTTTTTCACTGCTATATCGATTAAAATAAAGTTCTTTGTGTGGATACCACTCCTACTTGCTAAATGTGGTGCCTGTTGGTTTTCTCTGCAGTGCTCAGCAGTAGCTTTGCACCCTCCGGGGTTCCCGTGGATGGATGGTCACTGCAGCAGTGCTTGTGGCAGCGTTCAGAGCTTGCCACTTTGCTGGTGAAGGATGCTGCCTGATTCAGGTGGTGTGAATCTCTTTGTGCAAAGTCACTGTGGATTCCAGAGCCTTTAGCAGGAGCCCAGCTAATCTGGTTTTGGGCTGTGCACATGAGGCAGGTTCCCTGACTGCTCTGTTGGCTTGGTGTGTTTTTTTGAGATGCAGTGAGCCACGTTACCAGCTCGCTGCTGATGGAAATTGGGAATTCTGTTTCTGCCCAGAAAGCTGCTGTCTTTCTGCAGTTTCTGCTGCTTGGCTAACTACAGTGAGCTGATTTAATCCAATAAAATGGGAGAAAACAACAAAAATGGAGGAGGGGATTTAATGAGCCAAACTAGCTTATAGAAAGGTATGTGGGCCAGAGCTACTGCAAAATGAAGGGGTGGGTGGTGCAGCCATGGGCTAGGGAGCAAATGGTGAGATTTTTGGTAGCAGCAAGTCATTAGACCAACTTGCATAGTTGAATAACTGGAGGAGGAAGAAGGAAAGGTGTCAACTATCGACTCCTACAGAGAAGTAGGAATTTTTTGCTTTACTAATGGGATATCATGTAGGCAATACAAATGAATCATGTATGGAAAATAAACCAGTAGCTTTCAACTGCACTTCCATGATCATGTCACAAGTGATCATAAAATCCTTATAGAATCATTAAGGTTGGAAAAGACTGTTAAGGTCTTTTTTTGTACCTTTCTACAAAGTACAATCATGCCAAAGTGCTACAGGGTCTGGAAAAGTCTTACCTAGAAGATACTGGATAGGGCTAAGTTTTATACAGGTTGAGTGTTTCTATAGGTAACAACTTCACTGTTGAGCTTATTTGAAGGAAATATATTCTTCAAAGACCAGTAAATCCTCTGGGCCATGGCTCAAGATGTTGCCCAGCCAGCTGCTGACCTGTTTGTCTTGATTGTTTACTTGTCAAAGGGGAGAATTTACCTTGTAAGAATATTTTTTTGTGTGTGTTTGGGAAAGGCAGATTTTGGTGCCTCAAATGGTTTAACTGGAAGAACTCCATATTTTATTATATTATATTTATATATTCTTATATTTATTTTAGGTTTATCCTCTCCTTTGGAGAATTCTCAGGTGAGAACATTAAGGAGTGCAAGGACATTATTACTGACCTTATGGATTGAAGGCCTGGGGGTTCAAACTAGCTGCCAGCCAGAGACATTTAAATGGCAGGATCCAGCAAAACATTCCTGCTAGGGGAAACTGCTAGCAGAGACACGACCAAATGTTTTTCAGAGCTGATGTTCTGAGCGAGCTCTCTGTCTGTTCCTCTGTTGCTCATGAGCTTTCATTGAGAAAGCGGATTCTTGGGGGAATAGTCCCTGAAACACTCTTGGGCTTTCTGTTTTAGATGAAGCTGAGAAATTATGTTTAAAGCTTTTGCTGAGCTGTGGTAGGGCTGGCCTGGGTATCATTCTGGTTTGCTACATGAAACAATGATGTCCATAATGCTTTCAGTTACATGGGAAGGCATGCCCATGTCAGCTGTAAGCTGGTCATTAACTGAAGTTGAGAATGAGCTGTGCTTTTGTTGAAGGCTTTGCACAACTCTTACTCTTTCTCTCTGCAGCATTTGGTTCTGGGGACAGCCAAGCACAGACAATTGCATGAATTGCACTGTTTGTCAGCTCAGAAAATAATGAGGATCTTTTCTATGTCTGCAAACTCTTCCTATGAGACATAAATTGTTGCCGAGTTTGCCATTAGAAATGGAAAAGTACAATGAGTTTCTTAATTGGGCCATTTCTCCTCAATTAGTTTTGCCAGACAAACTTCTGTGCCACAGGAGTTCCTGGTGAAACCTGTATTTCAGGCAGCTAATCAAAAGCATCTCACGAGGGAGGAAACACAACGATGCAGTGGAATGTCCTTAGTGGGGTCCAGGACACATGCCCCAACCCAATGATCCTGGCCACCAAGAGTCCATGAGCCAAATCAAAACCCCAAAGAAGCAGAGAGACAAGAAAGGCTGAAGGAAAGCAAAACAAAACAACTCGTGTAGTTGTCAGGTTTGATCAATTTAATCTAGTTTTATGACAAGAAAAGCAAGCAAAGCAAAGCTCCCATTTTGGCTTGGTGCAGTTGCACCTTGTCTACACCCTGCAGTTCCACATTGTTTTCCACCCTATGTCACCCTAAGTGCTCCTCCTGGGCACGATGTAGCTGATAGGGGTTAGCCTTGGAGTGCCCTTGGGCAAGAGGGTGCCACCCATCTCCTGGGATACCATAATTACCTTCATTCTCTCTGAAATGTGTGGTCGTGGCAACTCCTAGCACGCTCTTGGAATATCAGCATGGCTTGCATAAGGTAGTGTGCAGCATGAAGGTTATACCCTATAATAAACTGGTAATTGGAAGGGGTTGTATCATAACTGCTAGCAAGTCTGAGTAAGATATCTTTTGTGTGTTTATGCTGAATTTATTAGATTTTTAAAGAAAATTCTTCATAACGTTTTATTCAAATAAACCTGGAGCCTGTGATGAAGTGTCTCTTACCTTCCAGATGCCTCATGTTAATACCACATGAAAAGGAGGTTTGAAGAGCTCCACCATCATGGGTATTTATGAATGGCCTCTGCTTACTTTCAGACATGTAGTAAAAGCCAGATTTTCCAAAACACTCAGCATCCAAAGTTCCCACGGTGACAAGTAAGAGCAAGTTTTGAAAAGGAGCCCATCCATCAACCCAAACACTGTCATTTCTTGTCACAGACAACCACGGGATCATCCCTGCGGCTAATCAAGAAGCCACTTAAAATGGCTTTGCCTCATTTCTCCAGTGAAAGGTTGTTCCAAAGCATCATTGCTGTGAGGAATGAGTAACCTTCTAATTTCCAGCATAAACATATTCATGAGAAGCTTTTCTTCTCCCCTAGCGTGTAGTCTGCAATATATTTATAGGCCACAGCTGAATTGCCTCTCAGCTCTGGATTTGCTTGGCTACCAAGCAAGTACACCCAAATGGGCTGAGCTCCTTTGAAAATCTCTATTCTCTGAATCCAAAGCAAATTATAAGTAGTATTTTACAATTTTTCAGGAGTTTTTCCAGTTCTGACAAAAACTGCCAACTTGGATTCCATACATGTACACTGTTTGATGTATTGTTTCAAAGGAAATTGAAAAATAATATTAATATCGGTTCTGTAAAACTGTAATTATAAAAGTGAATTACTTATTTTCAGTATTTTCTTCATGGCATCATCTTCACGCCCAGCCATTTGGATATTCTTGCAATCAGTAATTTTGAGTGCAGAGGGGGATTAGAAACATTTTCAATTTCTGCTATGTTGGAATGTTTTTGCATCAACAGTAGGTGTGTTGTTGTTTGAAGGAACTATGTGTGAGTGGTTTTCAGATCAGAACTTCTCGCTGATGCTTTCACTCAGCTGGAATTAAGAGTTCACTTAGGCAAGTGCAATAGGAGCCAAACTAGGTTAAAAGGTTCTTTAGGGAGAGTCCAGTTCATGGCAAAGTTCTTTGAAATCATCAGTTAAAACAGAGGCTGCTTAGTAAGTGTGGCCATGGTATAGAAGAATGATGTACACTGCTGTAATATATAGATGTGTTTTCAAATTTTCATTGTTAAGAGTACTAAACTCTAAAGAAAAAATATATAATAAAAACCATCTTTCTGCACATGCATACACAAGTGGGTTTTCCACTGTGGTTTTCAACCTTCTTCAAGTTATAAACTCCAAAAATGCATGTGGCTAATTAAAAGCTGCTGACCACAGTTGCCTTTTGGGAGCTTCTAAAAGTGCTAGGGATCACTGAGAGTCTGTGGAACATTAGCTGGAAAGATTACTGACATGCAGTAAAGCCAATGGCTGTTTTAGAAAACCTCAGAATAGCCTCATTTCAACTCAGTGTTTTGGAACGTTTCTCAGCATGCCTATTTTCAAAGCAGAAGCCACTTTATTGTCTCTTTTGTTTCTACAGTGCCATTGTGTTTCTGCTGTATTTTGTCTCTCTCTTTCCATTAATAACCATTAACTCAGTTTTGTGGCAAATTTCATCATATCTGGTTCATCTTGTTCTCCCCAAGCACAAGTTTCTTCACAAGTTACTAATTCTTTTGTCGGTATTGTTTCCACCGCTTCTCTGATGGCTGAGTTATTTCTCTGTCCTTGTGCAAACCTCACAGCTGACATTTAGGGTGCATCTCTCTGGCAAAGATAGATTTTTCTCTCTTGGTCAGACCTGGAGACACTGAAAAAATTCATGTTCTCCACATGAGTTGCTGTGTTATGGATCTCTGGGACCAAGGCCCTGGCAGTTGTGAAGAAGCTGTTTGAGGTACAAGGCAGCTGGGAGGACTTTTATGGGCTTTGATCTTGGTACAGAAAGAGAGAGTGTTAGGAAGTTGCAGCAACAAATAAGAAACCATGAAGAGGTAGAAGAACAGCCAACAAAGTGACTAAAAATACTAATATTGCTGATAAACTCAGCTGATGGAAGGTGGGAGACAAAATGGAGAATGGGATGGGGCTCCAGGAGGCAGCCTGACAGCAGGGCAGGTCCTGAGACAAAACCCAGGCTCTGCCAGGAGTCCAGATCACCAGATAAGGCTGGTGCTAAAGCAGGTCTGAGGGTAGGCCAGGAACTCAGACAGAGGGTTGGGGTCAGGTCCAAATAATCAAGGATAACAGTCAAAGGTGCCAGTGTTTTGGACAGACTCTGCTAAGCAGTTGGGGGATCACAGGTTAAACCATAGGAAATTTGGTTTTGGTCTCAGGTCACAAGGCTGCATTCCTATAAATGCAGGGAGCAAAGTCAGCTGCTGACTATCTCAAGGACCCAAGTGTGGAAAAGATCTGGACCTTCAGCAACTGTGCAATTTCTGATCATATGATACAAAGCCACACACCTGCACATCCAAAGTTCATGATGCAATTGCATACCGACTCACTTACTATGGGATGATGCTATATGGGATGATGATTTATAGGATGATGCTGTATGACTGAAGACTAGCAGATGCAATATTTGTATTTAATGCAAGGCCAATTGATCTTGACTCACTGAAGCTGTACAGAGCTTCATGTGGAAATTTGAATGGTCACTTCCAGTATCCTTTTCAGTTTTGACACTACCTCACTGAGAGCTTTCTGGAGTATTTCTAGCTATCCCTGTGTGGTATGGACATAAAGATGATGAAGATCTTCCTAGAATGCACCTGAAACAAATCTCCATTACAGAAAGGGAAACATTACTGTCATTGCACAGGGGAGTAAGGAACTCCCTTTTAGATATCCTATGCACTTTTGGTCATTCCCACTCTGGGAAGCTTGATGACCACAAGAGGTGCAATAAAGCCCAGGAGAGTGAAGGGCCTGCTTTAGTGGAAGGCAGTAAAAGAGCTGGATTTTGTAGCCCAAAAAAATGAACACTGAGGAAAAAAATGTAAGATTGTTCTCTCTAAATAGGGTAAGTATCAAAGCTGAAAGAACAATTACTTAAGTTAGTGGATGGTGTGGGCAAAGTCACAAATAAATGGAAATGACCCAGGCTGAAAATGAGAAAAAAAGGCAATTTCTTAAGGAAGCTACATGAGATGTTGCCTTAACTTGATTATCCTGAAGATACCTTTGAGTCCTTGAGTATCTGCCTTCCTAAGTTTTCTGTGGATGTGCTAGTACATGTCACATATTTCTATTTAGCTTACCCTGGTTTGGAAATAATGTCCACTTCAGAGTAGCTGTAAGGTTCTGTTAAATGCTTACAGACAAGAAGCCATCCTATGATGGTAATGTGACTAAGTAACAATGCTTAGAAAGTTATTCAGTATTTCTTTTGAAACTCTTTATTCATTATATGGCTTCACATTTATATAATTTCCTGCAAATAATAGAAATCCTACTCTGAGTATACTAGTTTTGTCACAGCCTCAGCAGATTTCACTGACATTGATGAGTTTGATTTCAGAGCACCTTTGGGGAGCTCAGGCTATTATTGTTCCTTGTTCTTAATTGGCTTTGGAGACCAGTCTGTGGGATAGGCTGCACCACACCCAGTTATGTAGGGTGTTAAAATTTAGATGATCATCTCTAACATGCCTTCACTGTCTGTGTGGGAGTACACTTTTCAGGAGCCCACAGCCACCAAATAAAGGCATTTTTTTTCATAGGAAGCTGGGAAGCAGAAGTCTGGGAGACATTAAGTCACAGAATTAGTGACTTAGACCACAAAAGAATTAGTAACTTGGGAGAGATGTAAGGAGAGCATCTAATGAAAACCTTTGCATTAAGAGAGGATTAATATCAACAGATAATGAGTGACAAATATTTGTGTAACCTTCTCAGAGAATCCACATCCTCTGCTGGCAGGCAGCCTGTTCTAGCTCTTTACTTCTATAATTAGCAAGTTTTTTCCTACCAGCTTGACTCTTCTTTTCATCTAAAGATTTAAATAATGCTGGGGTTTTTTTTCTTCTTATTCTATCTTGATGAGTCTGGAGAGTAAGTAATGATTAGTAACAAATAACTAATCCTTTATTATTCACAGAAAATAGCTGTTTCCTCAGCTCCCCTTTTAGCAGCTGCTTTTACAGACTAAGCACCCAAACAGCTTCAGTATTCCATCACAGAACAATGCCACGTTATTTACATTTCTATTGCTCAGGTGTCTCTCCCATATATGCTCACCATGGGCCTATTTCTTGAAGTACTATTCCCAAAAATGGACACAGGATGACATCTGGAGTGTCATTGGCAATTAATAGCATGACATAATTGCCCTTCATATTTTAGCTATTACAGTCCCATAAATACAGCTAGGAACACCTTCCTTGCAAGAACATCACGGAGCTGACTCACGTTCAGCACAGGATCCTGCATAAGCCCCAACCTGTCTGATCTCACCTATCAAGTGCAGGACTCCTGGCACTGGTTCCTGCCCCTGGCCTGCCTGCAGCAAGGGTGAGAGCTGTGCTGGGCAGAGGCTCCTGCCTGCACCATGGCATCGTGTGCCAGCCGTGGCTGGCTCCCACCATCTGGAATCCAGTGACCCAGGCTGTGCCCACTGCCAACCAGCCCCCAGAGAAGGTCACTGCTCCAGCTGCATCCTGTGAATGTGAGGTGCCAGGTGGCTCCTGCCCTGCCAGGCATCCTATGTGCCATTAACTCATGTGAATGCTTGGAAAACCTGCAACCCCCACGTCCCTTCTTGTTCCATGTCTCATTCTGTGATCTTCTGGAAGTTCAAAAGGCAGAAAGGATTCAGATGGAAACTTCTCTTCCCTGAGTTATCAAGGTGGGCAACTGAAGGGAAGGTCTCTAACCAGAAAATGAGGCATGCTTCAGCTATTTGATCTGAAACCTCCAAAAGAAGCCTCATTCAGAGATAGTTCCCAAACATCTTCTGAAGAAAAAGAACTGCTCAGAAAGCTCTAACAGGGCACTTAAAGAGATGTCCATACTCACTAGAAATTTTTCATTTTGCTAAGCCTTCTCCATATTCCCTCACTCTTCCTTAGTGTTACATGCTCAGCTGCTGAAAATAGGAGTGCCTTCTGCTTTCTGGCATGCTCATCTGCTCATGCAATCAAGGGCACTCTCTCTCTGGGGTTTTATAGGCTTGTGTAGCTCTTTGACAATGAACACATTCTCTTCCACATAGTCTGGATTAAGGCAGACAGTGCCTTGTATCACTTGCATTAGTGATTGCCAGGCTGTGTTTTAAGGTGAAGCTTTCTCTGTGTACCCTGTATTTCTGATCTGTGTTCTAGCCTGGAAAGGAACAATATTTAAAAGGAAGAAGATAGATGTGGGTGGCAATCATTACCACAGGCCTGGGAAAATCTTTTGATATCTGGCCCTTGAGTTGCTGGTTCCTGGGTTATTGATTAGATCTTTCTATTAATTCAGTACCCAGCACAGTGAGGAATTAGACAGGTCACCCTGGGGAGAAGGGTAGATGTCTGTGCATGACTTCAGTACCTGCCTCAGTCTGAAGCCATGGGCTGAACTGGAGTTTCCAGCCTGACTTCAATGTCCCGCCACAGCTCCAACCCTGGGTGCATCTGCATGGAGGCACTGCAAAGATAAGCCACCACTGCAGAGATAACCCACCACAACTGGCAGCAGAGCAACCCTTCCCAGGGGTCAAGCAGTTCACAGATCACTGAACTTGTTCCAAATATGATTTTTAAATGTAAATATTGGGATGTCAGCTTTGGCATCTCCAAGGCCTTTCCATGAGATTCTCACCTTCCTGCACAAACACCTGCACTGCCAATTCCTGCTTGTGATTGCCACCCTTAGCTTAATCTCAGCCTCTCCCTCACATAAACTCACGTTGCAGGAAGAAGCTCCTTCCCTCCTCCCATTGTGGATGCAAAGGGTATCAGCCCACCTGGAGAAACGCAGGACTGCAAAAGCCAACCCCAGCTCTTTTTGTGACTCAATCTGCAGAGCCTAGGTGCAGACAGGAGCCTCTGACTATGGATGAAAGCAGCCCCTTCCCTCACATCAAAGGGTTAAAATGCTTCTTTTTGTTTGCAACAGGTACTTGGATGCTTCCAGGCATTGTATGAGCTGCTGGGTGTGTTGGGAGTGTCTGCTGTCTGCCTGGACCATTGTTCTTTTCTTCAAGGAAGCACGTCACCCTCTGCTGTAGGATCTCATCTCTCCTCCTCAGTGTGGGTGGAAAACCCACCCTTGACAACACCTTGCAGTGTCTTGTGCCACTCCTTGATTTTCCTTCTGATTCGGTATTTGCTGTGACCTTTTAATCTCACCAGGATGGTTCTACTTTGAAGCACGAAGCAACATGGTCCCTTGCCTAATGTGCCACTGCAGTTTGGTGCAAATAGGTTTCATTTGGGCAGGAAGGGGGAGGCACAGCACCAGCTTTCTATTTCTGTACACTGCTCCAGATCCTTGCTCTCTACTGTGCACAGCTGCTGCCTTTCAGGCTGTGAGAAATTCCATTTCTTCTCTACCTACCCATTTTGTCTGACATGCTCCTGTGCTTGGGCACCAGACTCGTGCCTGGTCCCCTGAATCTCATGAGAATCTTGAAAGAAACAGAGCACAACCTAATCTGCTGCTTTCTGTCTATAACAGGAGTGCATGACACACTTCTCAAAATAAGCTGCAGTACTTATTGGCTGCTGTAGTGTCACAGGGTGCAGAACAGGAAAAGCAGTTCCTCAGCTTTCATCAGGGCTTTTAGTGCCAACCTGACTTGTCGCTTTTCTAACTGAAAGCAGCAGGGCTTTTACTTCTTTGTTGGCTTCACCTTTTTGTAAAACAACTAGTAGAACAAATAAAGCAAAGATGGCATTTCGGCAGTGCAGGAAGTCAGAGGGATTATTGCATGTGGATTTGTAGGGAACGGGACTCAGCTCCTTCACTTGTTTAAAGAACCCAGCTCTGACTTTCATCCCTAAGCACAGGGTTCTCCAAAGTTATCTTGAATGCAGTCTTGCAAAGTCCTCAGCCTCTTCTCACTTCAAGCAGCCCTGGCCTGTGCAGAGGGAGAGGAGAACCCTGTCTGAGAGGAGAACACTGTCTGCTCACAGTGCTAAGAAAACACTGGCAGATGTCTAGATGGTGCTGATATGTCTTCAGCCACTGGTGTTAAATTCCTGAAGGCTTGAGGCTGTGAGAGGTCTGATAAATGGCTCAGACAGGGCACTGCAGCTGCTCTCATCTTGTGCCCTGTCAAGAAAAGACTGTGATTTTCCAAAAATTAAACACTAAAGTGGAAGAAGATGAATGTCTGCATCTTTCAGACTGAGTATATTTCTTAAATGCAACTCATCAACATAAATGCTGTCATGAAGGAGTTTTTTAAAAGCCCTTCACAAATGTAAATGGTAGGAGAAGCACTAAGCAACTCAGTGAGCAGAAGGAGGTTTAGGTTAATAGAGCTCCTTTCTGAAAATATCATTACACCAGTGCTTAGCCATATTTTTTGTTTCTCAGTTGATTCTGGCTTATATATGCAAACTCTATTACTCCAGCAAAGTCATTTGTGTGTGCAAACCCGTGCACAGGAGGTGGCATGAAAGGCCAGATGGTAACAGCATTATGACCTGCTTAGCAGAACAAACACTGCCTGGGACTGTGAGCTTTTACCTCAGGGTCAGTATGAACTGGAGACCCAACTTAAGCTGGCTCTTCCTGACCAAGAACACCCTAGATCAATGATAAAATGATAGAAGATTTTCCTTACAACAACAACAACATAGATACAAGCATGGCCAGATCAGAAATGGGCCATAGGAAGTCTCAGTCAAAAATCTGATCCCGAGTTTCTGCTTCATGTGTATTTGTGAATCCCTAAGTGCTGACCTAGGGGCTTTGTTCTTCCACTCTTGCTGGTTTAGCATATGGAGAAGGGCAGCACTTCCAAGAATTGCTGTCCATCTTGTTTGCATAGCAGGGCAAGCAAATGAAGGCAATCGGAGGCCCTTGGTGGTGAGATAGGCAGTGGGACACACCCAGGGCACCCTTCCAGCTCCTGGGCTCTATCGCCAGCAAACAGCTCCAGGGCTGCTTGGTGAGAGCACAGCCCCTTCACACGGAATCAGCCAGAGTGGGGCACGGCCCGTGCCTGGGCACACAGCTCAGCCCTGGCCAGGCACTGCTGGGTGCCCTTCCAGGGACCAGAGCCAACCCACACCTGCTGGCTGGCACCGTGGGGATTGCTGCCTGCTGACCCTGGCTGTGGCAAACACCACTTCCTACACACCTCTAACTCATCAAACCTCTTCCCCAAATACTCCCATCACCCCGGTCTCAAGCCTCCCAGCCAGCTGCAGTCTGGCAGAGTCCCACCTAAGATTGCTGACAACCAACCATTTGTCATTGTGTTGGCTTTGTCCTTTAGATTCAAAATCACATCCTCCCCTGGGTCGGCTTGTGTTTATGTGGCAGCCTGTCCCAGCATAGTCTGTGTAGGGTTTCCTTGGGGTCTTTGTCTTCAGGCATGTGGGCACATTTCACCAGCCTGTATGTTCCTCAATAAACAACTTTCTCACTGTTTCTCCAAAGGTCTCTCAT
The DNA here is from genome assembly GCA_020086605.1 of Lanius collurio. Taxonomy (NCBI): domain Eukaryota; kingdom Metazoa; phylum Chordata; class Aves; order Passeriformes; family Laniidae; genus Lanius; species Lanius collurio. The sequence continues at coordinate 4,794,991 of JACBWW010000004.1, forward strand.
GTTTCCTTAGAAAGAGCTTTATCTGTGCACTAATTCATTCCTGGCTTCTTTGCCTACTGTGATCTCTGGTCCATCTCTGTGAGTTCAGGCTGTGTCACGGTGGCCACCTGAGGTATATTAGATAACACTCACACAGAGGTGTTCCCTGCTCTCCACTGCATCCCCACTAACCTGGGAGAGCCCCAGCCTTGCCTCTGTGACACCAGCCTGGCTGCACACAGCTACTAATGGCCAGGGCACTGAGAAAAGTAAATCCTCTTGCTTCTCCACAGGAGGCTGGAAAACTGCCCACTTTCTCAGGAGATGCTGAATATAAGAGGGTAGGTGTGAGAAGTGCAGATGCTTTGACAGGAAGGTTTTTAAAAGAACCAGCCCTACTGTCTGGAGACGGCGCCAGAGTGTTGTGTTTGCTGCTTCTGACTCAAAGAAGAGGGATAAAAATAGGCTTGCACAGGGCTTACCACAGAGGGCATATTGCTGTCACGCTGGTACCTGCACACAGCACTGCTTAATGTTCATTTACCTTCGTTGATATTGCATTCCCTAATTTTTTACCACACCAGTGTCCACCCTCTCTAGCCCAGAATTTAATGCATGAGGTATGGATTTTTCTTCTGACCTTCTTCACAGTACAGAGTGCATGTACCTGGTACCCTCCTGAGGAGATGAATCCAAATTTAGAAGCATTTCCTTGTGAAGAAAATGACTTTTCCTTTGATGAGAAGCACCTGGCTGAATAGCTGAGTGATGGTTTCCTTCTAGACCTTTCTCAGAAGCAAAAAACAGCTGTTATCCTTGTGCTGAGTAGTCTCAAACAATATAAAAATCTAGCAGTTATTGATCTCCTGTAGTTAACTCCACAAATTTTGCCAGTAAGCCGTAGAATTTTTTTAACAAATAAAAACTAAGAAGGGAGGCAGTGATTTTCCATCTATCTGCTAACACTGATCTGCCTCAGGGACTTGGCAGGACAAGTGTCAGCCAGGCCTGACAGGCTGTTTGCCTATCTGCAAACAATATGAGATGGTAGAAAGTCATTTAACACATTAGCTCCACCTGTGAGGAGAGAGGGCTGCACTCACACTCCTGCTGTGGGCACCAAGGGGTTGTGGCTCTGGGCTCAAGAGGGAAATCCACATTCCCTCCATAGCCAGGGAGCTTCTTAGAGCTCTGGTGTGAGATATTCAGAGCAGTCTGGAAGTGGGCAGGCAGATAACCACTGGTTAACTTGTTTCCAGGAGTGTCTTCTGTAGTGTCATGGGTCCTTCTGCCCTGGGTTTTAATTCTCTGAGTGATGGATCTGTTCACTGTGCAAGCTGTGGCTCCATCTGTAGTCACACAGCCAGCTGAGTATTTGTACTTTTGAATGCCAGATAAGGGAGACTGGATGAATGGAGAGAGAGCAGAACATTGTTTGTGTAGTTGGGATGGATATGAAGGAGATGTAGCAAATGTCAGGGGAGAATGGTGAGGATGAGCACCCAGGTAAAGCTGGAAAGGAAAAACACACTCTTCCTGGATATTCCCCGTGACTAAAATATGAAAGCATTCACTTTTTTTTTATACTTTTGAGGAATAAATGACAGGAATTTGGTGCCTGTCCTCTGCTTTGCATGTATTTGATTATTTTTTGCACATTCAGCTGCTAACAAACCAGCAGGCTCAGCCTGGTGGCCCTGCTTGCCTTCCCAAGGACAGCAGCAGTGGCAGTCACAGCAGCAAGCAGCTGCCTGTTCCCCTTTGCACTTCTGCATTCAAGGATCTCAAAGCATTTTTGTAGACAGGGCACTGCCATCACTTCTCTTTTCTGAGGAGGAAACCACAATAAAAGGAGAGGAAGTGATGGGTGCAAGCTGACATGGTGTGGCTCCATGACCCTTCAGCCCAAAGAGGGTGAGGGATGTTTCAGGGGCTTCCAGTGACCTGGGACACCCAGGCCCCAGCTCTCCTGGGGTGTGCTGCAGATGGCCCTTTCTGTAGTTCTCTGCAGTGAGAAAGGGACTCACACACCCCCACGCCCTGAGCTGCACTAATAAATTTGTGTTTCCCTCAGTCCCACTACTGGCATTTTCTGCATTGTGCTTCCCATGAGGAATCCCACACTTATGCCCTTGAGGTTCACTTTTTACCCACTGTGTTTTCCAGCCTAAGAGCCTTCTTGCTCCAAAGCCTCGAAGGAAATGATTCACAGCAATTCCTTAGTGCTGCAAGCAACAAATGTAATGTCTCCTCTGGTTTTGAGACAATGCCCTGGAACTCTTCAAGAGTCTGGCATTAAGCAGCCAAATCAGTGGCAGACATGACAGATGCTTTTCAGCAGTGTTTAATCAAGGTATTTAGTCCCATTAGACTCATAGCTGAGCAAGCCAGCACCCCACTGCAACCCTGGCCCCCTCATCCACCTGTCTCTGTCCCCTCCAGTATTTCCACCTCCTCCCAAAGCCCTTTTAGCCAGCATGGGGCTGGGCAAGAAGAGCTGCTCCAGGAGTTACATGTTCCCTAGCAACTCCAAATGGATGGACTGACCAGGCACTGGGTGAATTCACCCCTGCCTTGGCGGCATGGTGGCCAGTAGGGTCCATGGGGCCATAGGGATGCTTGAAGAAGGAGCACAAACTGTCCATGCCTCAGCCCATGTACACTCTGTACAGGTAATCAGGTCTTCTACAGATTTTTCAGAATTGAGGATTAGCAGGGAACTTGCTGAAATAGTTTATGAACATGTTCTGTGGGTACCTTTATACTCCTGCATGTAGGGATTGTCTTTGCAGGCTGCCTCTGCCACCACTGGCTCCTGAAGGCATGTCCCTCATTTCTGTTTCACCTCCATGGAAGTCAGAGCTGTGACTTTCAGATATGGCTTGTGGACGTTTGCATGAGCTCATGGAAAGAAGCAAAGTCAGTTACAAAGTCAGAGCTTGCAGGGCTGGTACTGGTTTTGACTTGCATGAAGGACACGGTGTTTCAGCCGGCAGGTTTGTTTCCAGTGATGCATTGATGAGGAGCAAACACAAGCCCTCAACCATTCTGTGTCCAAGTGAGCAGAAATGTCAGGGCACACGGGCTCATCCCCTCCCTTCCTTTCCCTGTTAAAACCTCAAGACTTTTGCAAAAGAACGAGGTGTCAGCTGGTGGCTCTGCTAGTCACACTCTTCTCAGAGGGGGTAGAAACTGGTGCATTGCCAAATGCTCTGGTGACCTTGGTGAGGGGGGATGGTGACCAATGACACCATGACACCATTACTGGAGGTTGATGTGTGCCAGTACCTCCTGAAGATTTTTGCTAGTTGAGGAAGCTGGGCTGCTCGATACCCATTTAATTAAAGCCTGAGCATGACACACAGCCCATTTATTTTCCGTATTGGTAACTCTACATGAGGCAGCATGTCATGAGCCTGAGTCCCAGCAGATACCTGTCCACATCACAAGTTAAAAATAATTCTCTGCTGCTGGGGTTAGAGGCAGAGACTTTGGTTTGGGCTACTCAGGAGGCACACCAAAGTGCTGCAACACTCCCTCTGGTTTTCTCAGTCTGTGAATCATATCTGGCATCCAGAGAATAATTTATATAGGGTCATGAGGGCAGGTAGTGGATGCTGTAAGCCCAGATCTACTCTGATTCTGGGGTATCCTGGTGGCAGCAGAGTTAGGGAGAGATCCAGCCTTCCCTGCTTTGGGCATGTGCCCAGCCATGTGCTTCATGCTGTGGGGTGCTTGTTCACTCCTTGCATCATCAGGCTGAAATCTGCGAGGTCAACCATCATCCATAAGGAACACTGAGTGTCTTTTCAGGAATGTCCCTCTGCCCTTTCTCAGGCCTTCTCTGAGGTTTTAAGACCTTGAAGGGCTTGGCAGTGCACAGCAGTTAACTCTGAGTAGCTGTAAAATGAGGCAACTATAAAGTGAAAATTGAGCAGAAAAAGGTGTTAGGTCAGGAATTTATCAATCCAAACTGGTCGAAACATACAGCAAAGATCCACTGTGCAAAAGTAATTGTGTTCATAGGGCTATGTGTTCACTGGCTTCAGTGACAAAGCAGAAATAACTTAGATAACAAATGTAAAATTGACATGAAGAGAAACTTGTGAGTGTTTTCTGTAAGAGAATAGAGGGAAGGCATCTCTTGGAAATTTGTATTTTGTCCATCTCAGAGGGACTTTAGGGAATCAATCAAAACCAAAAGCTGTCTGAGCAGAGGAAAGGTCCACACAGGCCTAGCAAGAGCTGCATTTTGGCCCATCTGAATGAGCTGACAGTTGCAGTTAATGAAAAAGCTTTGCTTTTGGATGCTGAAAAGGGGATAATTTCTGATGTATGAACAGGAGGAAGGTTTTGTGGGAAAGCTAGTGAGATGAGTAAGAAATGTGCCTACATTTAATGGGGATTTTCAGAAGCAAAGGGTGTGCTATATGGTCCCCAAATTTTCTTTTGTCAGCTGGATTTGAAACACTGTGTTTGCTTAATGGTAATGACCTCTGTGAGTTTACTGTAATGTGGGACGACTTACAGGTCTGTGGTTGGCCTCAGCTAGCAGAGCTTCCCAAAGGGTGATGCTGTAGGACTTGGCTTGACATGACTGCTGGGTGAATCAGCGACTCAGTGGCTGCAGCCTTCCCATGGACAGAGAGGCAATGCTAAATTCATGGGCTGCTGATCAGAGTGAGGGAGTGTCTCCTTGTCTGCATCACAGAGGGTATAATCTAAGTTGTAAGGGACCCCTGGAGGTCATCTGCCCCAGCCTCCTGCCCAAAAGAGGCCTGACTCTGAACACAGATGAAGGTGCACAAGGTGTTTTCCAGTTGAGTTTTCTCCAGGAATTAGGAGTCCACTAGTTTCCAGTCCTATGCTCTAGTGTCCCACTATTGTCATAGTGAAATATTGTTTTCTTATCAGCTTGGATTGATATCTTCATCCAGTATAAAGGATGCTGCCTCTTCTGTTTTTCTGTAGAAAGTGTGAGATTTTAGAGGGATTTGTGCTTTACCCCCTAAGGATTAAAATAAAGTAAGATTGTCCTTGATGGTGGTTTCCTGAAAAGAGTACCATAATAAATGCTTATTCTGAAATCTTACCAGATCGTGCCCTAGGCGAGGAATGAGAGACATTCTTTTAAAGACTAAATATAGTTATTTAAAAAACAATCATGAGCTTCTTTCTTGCTTCCTTCTGGGAAAGATAAAACCATGGCTTGCTGTGTGTAAGCTTTGCCTGTAGTTTCTCCCGAGAACCAGAGATACATAAGAACACAAAGCAATATTTCAGTCATTTTTGTTTTGTATTCTGGAAGCAGCCAGTTTTAAACCTCTGCAGCTGTTCTGGTACAAAGTCAGACCTCAGGCTGCATTATGACTTGGCAAGTGCCAGCCCATGCAGGTGGCAAAGTGGAGTCCCTCTACATTAAAACTGGATATCAAACAGAATGAGAAATTTTTTTTATAGAAGTCAGTTGGAATTGTGGCTCTCTCTGGAAGAAGACCTGGACATCCCCTCCCCAGAAAGCAAATTCATGCCTGCTGTCCCCAGTGGGAAGAGCAAATGCTCTCCTTCCCTCTCTCAAAACCTGCAGATGAGTGCAAGGAAAGGTGGGAGCATGGCCCTGTTTCCACCAGGCATTCAAGGACAGGATCATGTCTCACTTCTATATGGAGTGCTGAGGGAACAAAGAGTCTGCTTTTGCTGACTTGGCAAAGGTCAGGCCATGTTTTCTCTCCAGTGTCAGTAGAAAGGAATCAGATCCAGGCTGCAGCTCAGTAGATGTGACCTGGCTCACCCAGCATATGCTCCCTCAACTGCAAATCTGGGGGAATTTTAGAAGGCAGAATGGAGTACTAACTAAGGCTGTCTTTATTTAATCCACAAATGTGGATTTTGAGGTGTCTTTTGAAATCCATAGGCCTCTGGTTCTCTGAAGCTTGGAGCTGTCTCCTTCCTGTCTGGAGGTGACCTGGAGCTGTGGATGATCTCCCAGGCCTATCACACCTGGATGTTAGGGTGTCCCCCACCTCAGTTCAATCCCTGGCCCACTGAGCCCCACTGAGTGCCACAGTGTGTCCCCCAAATGCACCCCCTGAAATGAAGATCCAGAGTGGACCAATCTACTTTATCAGACTGGCACTAGCAGGTGGGAATGTAACACCAAGGATACTCCTTCCAGAGCAAAGGAGCATTTGCAAATTAAGCAGAATACTTCTCTTGTTACTTAGGAAAACAGTGATGACCCCAGGGATGGAGGCAGCTGGATGAGGAAAAAGCAGGCCTTAGCCATCAGGTGGCACTCTGAGCATGCTGTTCAGCAGAGATGTCACTCACAATGTTCCTGGGATGGAGGAAATTCCTTCAATTCAAGAATATGACATAAACGTCATGAGCTGTGATTCATTTCAGGTTAACTCCCTTTCTTTATTCCTGCAAAATTAATCATCCAGCTACTGCATTGTTTTAATGCACAGGAGTCCTAGGAAGATAAATACAGAAACTACATATTTTTCTAATGTTTCTTTATCTAAATATTTATTATGTGGCTTAATATTTTTGCCAAAGAAGAATAATTCCACTATTTGTTCTCCTGTAGTAAGCTAGCATATCTTGGTATCTATTCCGAATTTGTGCCTGTCTTTGTCTTAATCTTCTGTCATCAAGCTGATCTCAAAATAGGACCCTGAATTAATGATCTCCATTTTTTTTCACATAAATCCCTTCTTAACCTTTTCAGCCATTTAACGGTATTTGTGGTCTCTGCTATTGTTCTGTATGAGGTTTCACTTGGGAAGAATTTCACTTGAGAGCTTTTTTCCTAGAATTATACATCTAGATAAAAACATTGTATCTCAAATGTCTTCCTGGTTTGTTCCTTGATATTTTTTTAGCAGTAGAGCATTTTCAACTTAGATATACCAGCAGTAGTTTATTATTAGTATGTTGATTCTACATTAGTGCTTCTACAGGAAGAATTGTAGTGACAGCAATTGGAGGGTGAAATGAAAGGACTCATGGTTAGCACTGCAGAACAGCACTGCAGACTATAAAATTGCTGTTCTGCTGCTTGAAGCCAGGATTTTGTAACTGGCATTCATGGGAGAGAGATCAGGCTCTGTAGCAGATGGCAAATACTACTCAGGCAGAAGACAGCAGGGCTGAATGGTTTTTGCACAATATTCTCCCCTTCTGCCCAGCATATTTGTAAAACATATTTTTTAACTTTTCTGACCTACTCACCACAGAAAACAATTTAATTCCTTACTCCTGCGTCATCTGACCGTGATATTTGGTGTATTCCCTGCCATTCATGGCTCCCATCCCCAGAACCGTGAACAAAGCCGTGCTTGTTACAGGGAAAAGCATGAGCTCATCCATTGTAATCACCCGGCTGCTTTAGCTGCTGCTCCAAAGGAGGTTTTGTGGCAATTTCTGAATGCCTTCAGACAAGCCAGCACTGGATAAACTTTGGTTGAATCTTCAGGGAGCAAAACTGAGTGGATTAAGTGCTCGTAGCTGCAGTAAGAATAGGTTTTCTGAATGCAGGGAAGCCCCGATTATTCAGATGATGCAGTGGGGCTTCAGCTCCAAACACAGTACCTCTTGGAGGCTCAGGGAAGCAAGGTCCCAGTGCAGGCTTCAGGCACCCCCGCAGCCACTAACTCAGATAATCCTTTGATCCTCTAACATTCAGGGCTTCAGGGAAACAAAGGTAAAAAAATGAGAAATGCAAATAAGTAGTTTGAAAGTGTGGAGAAAAAGGACTTGTTGAAGCTTGAGCTTGCCAAAAATAGCACCAAAACAACTGCATTTTATGCAGATGAGTTATAATCACATGTAAATTGCAGGTTTTTTTTCAATTGGATTCACTGTGGCTTTCAATTTAGAGACCTGATGGAGGTCCCTGAAGGTCTTTAATCTCTCCTCCAGCTTTGGCTCCAAGGCAGAAGACTTTGCTAAAATTATTCATGTGCTGCCTGGCTCCTGAAAAATCGATCAGCCCATACCTTTTGTACATTAACTACCTGAAAGGGCTTGAAAGATAAACAGAGGGCACTGTCCTGTAGTCATTCACTACGAAGAACAGAGATAACTAGCTTGTAGGAGTTTTCCCACTGCACATCAGGGCACAGTGAAGCAGCTCTGCCTCCATACCATCTTTTCATTATCTCATAGGTTAAAGAATAGACCAAGTTCTGAATTTTTACTAATACATAATCTAATGAAGTTATATAATCAAGTTAAGAGAGAAGTTCAATGTTGAAGTTCAAGAAATCTTCACAGGTTGTGGGACCTTGAGGAATTGCTTTGCTCCTCTAGACATAATTTCCCCCAACCATTACAAATTAATGTGTTGTTACATTCTTGGTCTCACAGTCTGCTAGTGGTGGAGGAAGGGCTGCTATAGCTTGTTTGAGATTGCCTACATCTGATTTGTCTCTGCTAATAGAGAGAAGTAATTTTTTCTTTGTAATAAGTTGTTAAAATTCTCAATAACTAAGGTGAGCCTACAAAAAAGTCACAGATGCCAAAGTCTTCACCCTGTTCTGATTTCCGTTTCATTACATGAGCCAGACTTTGAATCTCAAAATTAGGAGCTCAGACTCTCCTCTTAATGTTGCAAGGACAGTAATCTCTTTACATAACATGGGGAAATGGCATAATTCTGCCAGACGGCTGCAAACTCAGTGGGGAGCAAAGCATTCAGACTCTTATCTATTGTTTTCCTATCCTGACTCATCCCAAGTAATTTTTTCTGTAGTTGCTTCTGATTTTCAAATATAATATAATTCCAGTTTATTTTTTTTCTCCTGGCCACACATCTGTCTTTTATAATAAGTGCAGGTTTTTATTCAGCTAATGTGCTAACTATCAGTGCCCTGAGAGAGATCCATACTGGGATTGCAGATGAAATGGAAAATAGAGCTACAGCAAAAAGTACAGCAGCTTAAACCTAACTCATGACCTTTTAAGACTTGTGGGTTAGCTCTGTGCAACACATTGTGATAACGTGGAATTTCCTGGCTTTAGCAAAGAGATACTCAGCTCTCTTTGCTCCGAAGTGCAATGCATTTACTGCCAAAGAAAAGGGAAAATCTTCCTTGCCATATGCCAGGCTGGTGAGCCAATTTGTATTTTCCCCAGCAAGATGGACACATAGATATTTGATTGTAATTTCTTTATATTGAATTATATATTATATAACATGCAGTCAAGAACACCAAAATAATGAAATCTTGTAGTACCCAGAAAAGTAAATAACTGCTTGTAATATTACCAGCCTTCAGGTGGTAGGGAGGGGCAGAAGCATGGAGGGATTTATGTGACTCGCCAGACGTCATGAAATGCAGGTCTGCCAGAGCCAGAGATATCCTCTCTCCCAGTCTCATGTTTTAATCCTCAGTCTTGCTTTCTTTCCATTAAGATAAAATATGTTTCCCTAATCCACAATATTTAAGGGCTTTTCAGGTAAGCTCTGAATCACTGGAATTCTCTGAAGCTTCCTCTGAAAAAAGCAGTGTGTTCAACTAGCATTCATGAATATTTTAGTTGGTGCCATTATTTTTATAATATGATAAATATTACAGGGGAGAGCGGAGAGGCAGTGCAACTTTGCATTGGGGATAACATGGAATGGAGACAGAGCATTCAGGGCAACCAGCTTGTTGGTCCTGCCTGTTTACTAAAGCATCTCTCGGTGTGCCAGGGCGGATCACCATCGTCTGTGTTTTTCAGCCGCTCACAACGCCTGTGCTGTGCAGAGAGATTTGCCAGTCCCTGTTCATCGCCGCGGCTCCCTCCGCAGTGTCCCTGTCCCCTCCTCATGTCACCGGCCACCGCTAGGTGATCTTCCACCACCTTCCTCATCGCCCTGCTTCCGAAGGGAGGGTGCAGACAGCCAACAAAATTTTCCACAGAGATTCTATTCATGAAAATATTTTTGCACGCGCCGCTTTGCAGCCTGCGAGCTGCAGTTTTGAGTTTCCTGGGAAGAAAGCCTATTAAGCTGCCTTTCTGCGGGATTGCCATAGCAACCCTCGCACAATGCCAATGGCCCAGATTCCCTTCAGCCCCTTCTTTCTCAACTGACAGCAGTGATTTTAATGCTCCTTGAACCAAATCTTTGCATGCGGAGACCGCTTTGGGAAAAAAAAAAAAAAAAGCGCTTTTAATCAGGGCTGGTTGTTCTCTTTTCTCTTTCCTTTATTCCTGGGAAGCGAGTGGGAAGACCTTTAGCATGGCGTCCCTCTCGGCCCCTTAAAGTCACAGCTGGATAGTGACCACAAAGCAGTCCCATGTTCAGTACCATTCAGAGTTGTGGGACACAGTGGAGATGGTGCCTGTGCAGGGGTTGTTTTTTACAGATATTTACATCTTCAGGCAGGGATGCTGGAAGAACGGCAGGGAAATAGAAACGAAGTAATCACAGGAGCAAGGCAAATTCCCAGTTAAGCATGAGAGCAGGACTGAGACTCAGAGCAGCAGCTCTCTGTAAAATAGGGCAGGCTGCTCTGCTCATTTCAAGCATCCCAAAGAGGCCAATATGTGATTACTGCCAGGTCTGGAAGCTGCAGTAGGGTCCTCCAGTGACACTTGATAGGGCATAATGCCATAGTCAGGGCTGGCCTGTGGTGAAAGCTGGTGACATGGGAGCTGGGAAAGCAGAGCCAACACCTGAGGATGAAGCTCAGAGCCAGCTCCCTGCAGGGGTGAAGCCACTCACCATCTGACCACAGGCACACCATGCCCCAGGTGCCCAGAGCTGCCAGCGAGCCAACATATGGGCAGGCACTTAGACACAACTCAGGCAGGAAAAGAAATAAATGTCACCCGTGTCTGACTAATGTAACCCAAGCTTTATGGGAAGGTTTCTCTAACCAGAGCTGGTGCTGGGGTGCAAGACTGCCACAGACTTCAGGCACCCCCTTTCTCATGCCGCTGTTGCAGTCATCTCCCTTTTTCTCCTGCCTGCCCTCAGAGGGGCCCTGTGGTTCATTGCCCACAGCAATGTCATGGAGAGGGTGGCAAGGTGAGGGTAGCCTGGGGAAGGTCCCTGGAGTTGAGACACCAGGTCAAATTCCCGGTGCACTGAGCTGCAGAATCCCAGGGTGCTGCACCCACAGCTGCAGAGGGAGCCCAGGGTGCAAACCTCACCACATGCACCTTCTGCAAGGGGAAATAAATCAAAGCTGTACGTGTAATGTCATTCGTGCTAACAGACAGACTCCAACCCCTTCCTCTCAATGGCTCATTGTATCCATTGGCAGCCTCCCCCAGCTGCTGTTTGCTGTAAGCATCTGGCCCTCAGCAAACACAGTTTGCTGCACATTTACGTGCAGTGCTTAGTGCTTCTGGCTTAAAAGTCTGTGCAAACATTAGAAATGGAGGGAGCCCCTCAGCCACTGAATCCAGCCCTGGGCTATCTCAGGTAACCATGTCATGTATGCTAACTAATCCTCCCAGCAGTGCCCAGATGGAGGGATGAGCTGCCTGAGTGTGTCCGGGGAAGGGAACCAAAGTGCATAGTGAGCAGCAGAGATCTGCAGGGATTCATCCCCTCCCCGTCTGAGCCTGTCCTGGTCAGTAAATGTGAGTGGTTACCACTCAGACAGGGTTCATGTCATCCATCCAAGCAAATGGAGCATGGACACAGAAGTGATGACGAGTGGAAACATGCTTTAGGGGAGAAATAGAGGCCAAGTTCTTGTCTGCACGAAACCAAAGAAGCTTTGGGAGCTGCCCCAGACTGAGGAAGATGAGCCCTCCCTGAATCCAGTGTCTCCCTGTGGATGCTGGATTGGCCTGCTTCAACCCTGCTGTGCTGCTGTGTAATGCTGGTATCCCACTGCCCTGTCTCCCCTGATGCCTTTTTGGGGTGAGGATGCCAGGCCGCCCCAAAGCTGACCTCTCTCTGCAGCCACATCCCCACATAAATACTACTTTGGCAAGGGCAACCTCCCTTTTTGGGACCTGGGAGAAATAATCTCCCTAAAACAGGAGCCTGCAGAAAGGCTTGCAGAAGTGGAGGTGATGCAGCAAATTCCCCTGAGCTGTAAATGTATTTATATCCCATCCCATCCGCTTGTGGTGAAAAACCCCTTACCAGTGCTGTGGACAGGAAGGAAACCATGTTTGCATTTATCTGCACTTCTTCCAGCTGGTGGTTTGATGGTTTGTGGGATCTTCTTTCCCAGCAATGCTCTGTGAGCTGCTTCAGTGCTGGGAGGGAGGGAGAAGGAACAAAATGCTCCCTTGCTGGTTTTCCCCTGAGGGGCAGAGGGAATGGGCATCCTCCCCAACCTCCCCATGCCTGGGCAGCCCACTGAGCAACACTGAGGGCAGCAGTGGAGGTGGGAGAAGGATGGGATGGATTGGACAGTTTGAGGAAATTTTCATAGTCTTACATAGACTTAGAGACTTACCAGCTTTTCCTTAAATTTCCCTCATATATCTGCCACTAATTCTGCCTGGATGAACTATAAACTCTATCTTATTATTTCTTAGCCAAAAAAAAAAAAAAAAAAAAAAAGAAAAAAAAGGAGAAAAAAAAGGGAAAGAAAAAAGAGTTCTCCTAGGGTTTTACCTAGTAAAAATGTAACTTTCCTCCCATTTGGAAAGATAACAGCCTTTACAAAATGAATTTTTACAGGATGATTTGCCACTGTGGGAGCCAGGATGGGTCCCAGTTTGACCACTCGCATTATCTCTGTGCCCAAATGGGGCTGGAGGTGTGTACAGGCAGAGCTCCTGGCTCAGCTGGCTGGAGAGGCTGCTTCACTGCTCTCACTCAGCAGCTCTCAAAGACAGAACTGCAGAAATATTTGTGTGTGAAGTAGAAAATAAATCGTGCATTTTGCTGGAGGACTGGTGGCATTTGTTTTATCATGCTATGCCTGCAAATGTTTGCAAACACTGCGTCAATTTGCCATACTACAGCAAAGATTAGGATTCAGAGCTTTAAAGCCTGTGTTGAGGCTTGAGATAAGTGTCTTTTTAATGAGGTATTTGAGGACCACTCATACTCCAGAAAGTATGGCTTGGGTGTGTGAGTCTGCCTGTGTTTTTGCTCTGAACATGCCACAGCTAAGGGCAGCGAGGGACATGCATGGCCTCCTGAACATCTCTTTCCATCCAGGGACACACAAACCCCATCTCACCAGAAAACACAAGTTTCTGCCATGACTCTTCATGTGGCTCAAGCCACAGACCAGGCCAAGTTCATGGCCCCACACTGAAATCAAGGCTTTTAAGCAAGAACTAGGTTAGAAATCCAAGAAACTGGAGAAAGTCCATTCTAAGTCCTCCTCCAGAAGGAGACATACAAAGCACTGCAATTTTCCCCCTGCAACAGATTATAAACCGTGAAGTTTATAACTCAAGCTGCAGAAAACAACCCTTGAAATCCCATTTTTCCAGGCTGTCTGTCCCACTGGTGAGGTGGAGTCTCCAGCACATGCCCAGCTCTTTCACATGATGCTGCTCTCCTTCCTACTCCTGGTGCTCTCCTATGTGTCCCACAAGGCTGCACCCCTCAGCTGCTGCTGGGGTTTAGTAAAGTTGGAAAACAGCCAGGAAGACAGAGAGTCAGCTCCATTAGTATGTGAAAAAACTAGCTACTGTTAGATTCTAACCATTTGCACATGGAAGAAGAGACAATGGCCCTTCCTTGGGTAACCCTTCCACACGATGTTTCATAGCTTGGAGCAGGCATGCCTGAGGGAGGAAGGAATCTCCTACCCAAACCTCTCCTGAACTGATGTTTGGCCAACATCCTGCTGGGAAAGGTGCTGACCTCATCCTCTGCTGGGAATACTCCTGGCAACTTGCTGGCTCATGCCATGTCTCCTCTGCCAGGTCCTCTCACAGCAGCAGCAGAGGAACCACAGGGCTTATTATGGCAAAGTCCTGCAGACTCATTGAGCATCTTCCTTTTCTATGTCCAGCCATCCCATCTGGAGTTCCAAGAACTCATGCAAAGATGTCAGTCAGCTGCTGGACTGGCACTACAACCTGCAGGGTGACAGGCCCTCTGTCTTGGGGTGACTTTATGATGTGTATCCCCTATCACTGCTCTCTCCAAATTTGTCCAAACCAGCACACCCTCATAAATACTGTTGGTCTAAGCTTGAGGGCCTGTCTGTGTTTCTTTTTATTGTGGAATAAAGCTGAAGAAGCTGAGAGCCTGAGTCATATGGGTGTGTAATGCTACTAACAGTTTTTATGAGACTGAGTCTTTTGGCAAGAAACCCACTTCAACTGCTTGCTTGACCCAGCTGAACTGGCATGGGGGTTGCCAGAAAATCCTGGTGCTCCATGTTGAAGTCAACACTTGAGATACAGCTAGCTACCTCTCATCTCCCTGATTTATTACACACAGAAACCATGAGTTTATGAATTTTGTCTAATTTAATTACATATTTAAAAGGTGCCATGTATTCAAAATCTGATTGTTATGTGGGCTCTGGAAATACTTATAGGCTGAGGGTCTCACCCCTCTGCCTCACCTGGGAATTTTCTATGACTGCCAAGTCTGTCCCTATGTGCTTTATCTTCCCCTTTAAAGCTGGCAAACGCCACATCCACTGTTTGTTTGGGGTTTTGTTACAGGTTTTTTTTTTTTGTTGTGAGTACTGGAAAACAGGCAGGAGGTCTGTTTATGACTTCTTGTTGGCCTTTAATTAAATACTTCACATTTTATGCCCCATTTTTTTCTGCTAACACTAACTAGTGCTTTAGTACTCCCAGCTGTTGGTTAATCTGTGAATGCTTCAAGAAGAGCAATGGAAGATGAGAGATAAATATAGATATTCCCTAAGTAGGACCTGCAGCATTTTGCCTGATTTCTCTGGTAGGAACATCTCCCTTGTATATAGCTCACTCACTGCCTTGCTTGCATCCAGGACAGTACCCGATCCAAGCATACACTATAATTTGTGTCCTGTTGGAGCATGTTCCCAGAAAAAGCCCTACATGAGTCATATCACTCTCCCAAACTCCCTGCATGCTGCCAAGATGTCCAGCTGCATGAGGAGGAAGCACAAACTGGGGATCTTTTTGGTGGTGGTGTCCTGTCAGCCTTGTGCTTGTCAGAGCCTCCTCAGCCAGTGCTCGCCGGGCTGTGCTGCCTGATTTGCAGCAAGGCTTGTTTTGCCATAGGAGATGTGAGGTAACAAATACCCTCTGGGTCACCTTCATCTGCAGCAGAAAACCAGACAGATGGGGCCTGAGAGAAGCATTTCCATAAGGAAACAGAGAGGCAGAGTACCTCCAAGAATGGCAGGAGTTCCCTTGTATTAATAATGCACTTAAAGAACAAGCATTTTGATAATTTTTTCTCACTAGATACTCAGCTCAGAAGTCATTTCATTCAGTTTTAGCACATCCCCTTTGATGCACTCGGGTTTCCTCACAGCCTCATTCAGAAATTTTTATTGTATTTCAGTTGCTTTGTGGACTCATTCATTGTTTGCTGCAGCTCCAACACGGCTGGTAATGGTGCAGGTGTGTTGCCATCACATACATCAGTGGCTCCTGCTGCAGATGTTGAGTTTAGCCTCAGTTACACTCACTGTTGTTCTCCCCATGAGAGGAACTGAAACAAAGGAGACACATTTGAGGTGCAGGGTAAGGAGCTGGAAAAAGGCAAGAGTGGGAGGAAACAAACAAGTGGTTTACATGCAAATATCTTTCAAATGGCTCATTTTCTGTCATTTAAGCCACAAAGAGTAATGCACAACAGGAAATTTCTTTATTCCAGCAATATTTCTTGGCCACCCACTGTCAGAAGTCTTCAATGTGTCATGTCCTTCCATGTATGTGCTTATTTTCCATAGAATGGCATTGTTCTACTACTTCATTTTTCAGTGATAAACCACACCCTAGGGTGCCTTATCCCCTAAGAGTGAAGGGGATAATGCCCACCTGTGTAAATCACTTTGTTTCCTATGGCTGGAGTTGCCCTGTGTTAATCTCCACCCCACAGTAACCCAGACCGCTGGAGGAGGTTGATGCCATCTCATTACTTTGCCTTGTTTCGTATTTCTGTGCATTTTTCTGCTGCAGATTCTTTGGAGAGTCATGAAACTTTTACAGAACACAAGAATGGCAGTGAAGACTCTGTTTTGTTCATTGTGCTGCCAGCTGCAGAGGGCTAGAAGTGATGAGACCGACTTGAAAATCACAAGTCCTGAAATAATAAGTATTTTTTCACATGTTTTCCTCTGCTAGTTGGAGCCTCCAACTACAGCCAGTGCCACATTTTCAATTTTTTTCAGCAAAAAGGGTGCAATTAAAAAGGAAATAAGAGGGACAGGAAAAATTTCAAGAGGTGAAACATGCAGGAAAACAGTAACTACTGTGAGCATTGATAAACCCGAAGAAGGCAGGAATGCTGCTTTAAATACAGTGCTGGAATTCAATTTTAAACTCTGTTTTGTTCTTGTCTTCTGCCTTTATCTAATTTTTAGTCCAAGTTAACTCTGTTGTTGCTCAGACTTCCAGGAGAGGAATTCATGTTTCTAAGGGCCATTACAGTTGGCACAGCAGGACTTCAGCTGAAAACTAATCTGAAGTGAAGGTTAGGTCTGGAGGACACCCTGGTGCTTATTGCCGTGCCCCTGGCTACTGGGTCACAGAGTATTCGGTGGAGCTCAGCTCGGAATATAAGGGCTGCAATTGTGCTGGTGCGGTGGGTGGCGAGAGACAGCCTGTTCCTATGGGCAGGGGGGAGGGATGGGGGCGGAGGGGGCCAGGGGAGGAGAACTTCATTTGCCACTGCTCCCAGGGCTCTTAATTGCAGCAGCGTACATGGTGATAAGCTGCTGAATTGCCTTTCATCGGCCGGGAAACCCAGCATGTGAAAAAATTCGGTCTGTCATTGTCTGCTTGCACAGCTCGCTGGCTGACCCGCCAGTCTGCGCTCAGCACGGCAAAATAAAGGCAAATATTATTGCCCCTCCAAGAGCCACCGGCCGAGGCATCGCCACCTCGGGCCGACGGAGGTGGAAGGATCAAGGTGGTGGAAATCAGCTCACGTTGGGCACGTTGCGTGCTTCGTTTGTCCTCCCTTAGGGCCACAACCTCCGTGGCGAAGCTGCTTGCCCAGCTGCAGGTGGACAGCTGGGCCATGCGGCGCTCGGAGCGAGGGGTGGCACACGCGAGAGCCACTGCGGCTGGGGACAGCTTCCCTCGGATTTCACAGCTCCGGGCCCAACTCTTGTACACCGATTATTTGCAGGGAACCTGTAGTTTGCTTGTTTATTTATCTAGCTCATCCTGTGACTTCCAAGGAACGGTTTCCTTGTCATTATGCTAATTCAAGCCCTGCTGAATAAAGAGGCTTTTTCCCCCTCATCCCGTCCTGCGAGAGGTCATCTTTATTCAAGAGCCATGAATGATGTGCGCGGGGTACTAATCGTGCACAAAGAGCCCCGTCCCGAGCCAGCCAAGCGTACAGCTGTCCTTTTGTTCGCAGGGATGGAGAGGGAACCTAAAAAGTGCTCCTGCCCCAGGGACAATAGCAGCAGCTCAAGAGACGCCTGAGATTTGGCAGGGCCCCTCTTTCCTGGCGCTAAAGGGCCTTTATTAAACATAAATCATGTCAGCTGCTACCACAGCCCTTTCTCAGCTTATAAAAGATTCTCCTTTACTGCTTAAATGACACGATGGAAAGGAATTGCTCTGAAATACCCCAAAGACCAAAGCAATGGAGCGGGTTGGGGACAAATGACACTTCTGACTGTTTAATAGTAATGCTCATCTGTCGCTGTTACAATGATGCTTGCAGCTGGGTTAGTTTTTTAAGCTGGCTGATGATTCAGTGTGCTTTATTGATTTTGCGTTGGCTTGAAACGTCATGAGGTCACAAGGACAAATTTTATACCTGTGAGTTATGAAGAATAACATGGAGCCCTACAAGCCCTGGGATAAATACACTGTCATATGTTATCCCTGGAAAAGTGTGATGCCTCAGGCATAATAACTAAGCGTAGAGCACCTCTGCAAAGAGTGTCATACCTCTGTCAGGGGAATAATTATTTAACTTTCTTACACAGTGATGTGTGACCTGACTGCAGCATTTCCCTGGGCTGGGGAGCAAACGCTCTTCCTTCTTCCCCTTGTAAATAAAAGGGCATTCTGAGTATAAGGAACCAAATTGCTCATGGAAAAGGTGTAGCTTCAAGTACTGCTGTTGGCAATTCCTGTCCCTCACTAGGCAGCAGGTGCTTCTGGGCAAGGAGATGTCACTGGGAGTACAAAACATGGCAACCACTGAAGCTTTGGGCAAGATGAGGATGTGTCAGGAGGAGTTTGATGTCCCTCTGGAATTTCAGGCAACTAGATGCTGGTTGTGACTGGAATTAAGTAGTGAATAACTTAAAGTCTTACCTTGAGGGCTCCCTTCAAAGTGTAATTGTCCAGGCTCATCTTCTGCTTCTCATACAGAGATGTACCAGCCAAATCCAGGCACTTACCAGCTATGCATTCTGTCTATAAATATGTATATCCACCTGTTGTTTAAATTTGCAATTTAATAACAGTGATAGCTGATTCACACCATGCCCTGCACATCCCTCCTCCCCTCCTGCTTGTCTGCTTCACCTTTGTTTCCCTTGAGTTGACACATCTGGCTGTGCAGCTCTCTTGCTTGCCACAGACAGCTGTCACGAGGATGGCATTTCCATCCCACAGGCTCCCCTGCCCCTGTTGTGCTCGCTCTCATTCAGGCCAGGCATGGCAGGGCTGCACACCCGTGGAATCAATGCATGCATCTGCACTGCACGCTGGAACAGGTAATTCCATAGGTGGCACTAGTCCCCTGGTTCGGTGTCCGTCCAATGCTCCATGACCATCCCCTCGTGGAGTCAGGGAAAGCATATTAGAGGCTTTCACAGGTAAGGTCCTGTTGGTAATGCGTGACAAGCAGAGCCCCTTATTTTTATAATGAGATCCTTTTTTCATGTTTTCAACACATTCTGGGGTTTTGACAAGGATCCCCACCAACCTCCCAAGGACTCATAAATAATGTAGCCTACAGCTTTGTGCATCATGTCACAGCTCCTTTCTGCAAAACAAGCCATTGTTCTGACCACCCCAATCACCAAGTTTGCAAAAAACTGCGTTGACTGTTCCATATTTTCCAGGCTGGATTTAGGTCTGATTTGGTCCTGCCATATTTTATTGCAAGTTATTCAAGTTAGTGAAGAGTTGCTTAGTTTGCGCTAGCAATAACTTTGGCCCTGAATCTGCAACAATTTATTCCCATTTAAAAAAGGAAAGGTAGTGTCTGCACACCACTGGCACATTCACAGAGAATATAAAGTCTGTTATCCAATGGCTGTTGCTCCTTGCATTTGATAATAGCCTCATGAAGATCTGGGTGACATGGCACTCAAAAGAAGATTATTCAGAAAGACACATTTTTCCTGACATGAATAATAGGCTGGAAAAAGAGCTAATGGAGTGTTAGTAACTCAGAGACCAGTAGTCACATTGCTATGTTCACAAAACTCATCTGTATGAAATGCTCATCTTTTTTACAGGTGCCATGAAATTTCAGTTTTCTCCTAAAGAATATATCTCAGAATGTACATATATTATTATTATTATTATTATTATTATTATTATTATTATTATTACTATGGCCTTACCGCG
>JACBWW010000004.1:4814975-4829436 GCA_020086605.1 Lanius collurio
GCAAGGAAGGGCAGAGAGAAAACAGTG
Source organism: Lanius collurio (assembly GCA_020086605.1). Classification (NCBI taxonomy): domain Eukaryota; kingdom Metazoa; phylum Chordata; class Aves; order Passeriformes; family Laniidae; genus Lanius; species Lanius collurio. The sequence continues at coordinate 4,815,003 of JACBWW010000004.1, forward strand.
TGTTAATTGCTTTGGATCTTCAGATTTATCATATCTTACTTTCTGCAGACCAGAATAAAATTCATAATATCACAAGTGAATCATTCTATTTACTTTCTTTACATTGAGAAGCTTTAACCAGTTTTTAAATGTATTTATTTTCTTTAGAACACTTTTTCAATTGCTAGCACACCCTGAGTTAAGTTTCAAATATCTTTCACTCGCTCATTAAACAGAAGAAGGACAACAAATGTCAAAGTGAAAATGTGCAGAGGATGGGGAGATGATTCAGCCTCACTGATCGCTATTTACCATGGCAATTTGCTTTATAAGTTGCAGATGTAAGTTTTAGCAAGGCAGGATCATCTTGGACTGTTTCTCCTCTGTGCCTCAGTGTCTCCATCAGTTAAAAAACTTTGCTAGGGCTGCATACATAACTTGTGGTTAGCCACACAAACACAAAGGCAGATTCTCACAGTTGGTGTGCACCAAATTCAGCCTAAGTGTGGCCACTCACTCCCCCCACCCCAGGTTCTTCTGCATTCAGCACTTGCCCTGGAAACATCTGAGTCATTGGAAAGATGGGTGATTTGGCAGATTTTCCTTGTTTGGGTCCCATCTGAGACTGCAGATGTCTACACGTGTTGTGTTCCTTAGCACTCACGCAGGACCACTGCGCTCTCTTCACGAGTCACAGCCTGTGAGCTGGCCTGAAACACTGACACTGGTGGCTTGCCACTGTGCTTCCCCAGCAAGTTCTTGGGAATTTAGTACCATGTCTCATTTCCAATGGCATCCACAGCTTTTTGCATGTGAAAGTATGAGATGTGCTCTCAGAGATTGCTTGAGCCAGTAGAGCACTCCCACAAAACACATGGGGTGTAGATGGACTGGGCTCACTGCTTTCTGGATAAGGACTGCCCTTGGCTGTACGTGCAGTGCTGAAATAGCAGAGCATCAGAGACTTTTCTGAGACACAGTCATCCAGGTATTGGTTAATAAAAGCTTTATATTGCAAAAATGCGATCACAGATCAATAAGTGGTCTGTGCCTTGTGAGGTCCTCATGAACAGAAATGTATCTGAGAGGGTGCAAAAGTTCTGACAGTGGCCTAAAAAGTGACAGGACACAGTACAGGATTCACTACTTTTTTTTTTTTTTTTTTTTTTCCCTCCTATTTTACCATAAGGTGTAGGTTCAGATCCCTGAAATTTATAAATTTATAAATTTATGCCACCAGTACCTCACCCTACTGAAAAGGAGAACTGATTCTTGTCTGGTACCAGAGCACATCCCTTTCTCTAGATGAAAGATATAAACACACTACCCAAAGGTGTACTTTGATCTGCACTTAGGTGCACTGTATTCTTCTGCTGTCTCCTGAAATGCTCCTGATAATTGGGGTCTTTCTACACCTTTAGCCCCAGAATAACTGGATTATGGACACAAAATTACCTAGACTGGCAGGGAAATGTGCTCCTATTGATTTTCTTTCCACTCAACTGATATGAAGCTCCATTAATCCTGGCAAACTTCTTAAACCCTTTTCCCAGTCCAAGTAGCACACGCTTGATTGGCACTTCTGCAAAAAAAGGGATATGAATGTGAAATCCTCGTTTTTTTAGCAGCATCATTCACACATTGGAGCTGCCAGATGGCTGTGCTCTCCTAGGCCAGCCCATTGAGGGAGCAGGGAAAGTGGCACACAACATTCTGGCGACTGCGGGCTCTCCGGTGCGTGGGCCAAAGGAGGCAAATCCCACCTCCTCCTGCTTCAGGAGGCAAATCCCACCTCCTCCCCACTTCAGGACACTCTATCAGCAAATGACTCCTGCCTCTGCATGTCAACCCTGCCTCTGGGCTACAGGCACCAGTGGGTTTGTCAGCAAGGCCTGGAGAGAGAGCTGCTGCAGCACATCGATGATACCAATGGTGGAAAAGGGATGTCAGAGCCTGCATTAAGAGTGGAGCAGCTGGAAGGGGGCTGGGGGTTCATCAGAGCAGTGCAGGAGGGTGCCCCACTTGTTTAACAGCTGCAGACATTCCAAGGAGCTCTTTTTTCTCCTGTTGCAGCCCAAGAGCTCATCATCGCTCCTGAAAGGCTGGGGTGTGCAAGCTTTGCACAGCGCTGGCCCTGAAAGGGGAAGCAGGGTTGTCTTCTGGAGCCAACTGAAGAAGAAGGCAGGGTTTTTGAGCTGGTGACTGTGAGTTTTCAGGGTACTGCAGGGAAATTTTCAGTATCCAGTGGCTTGTTCCCTGCATAGCAGATCAAAGCCATCAGCATTAATTTAGACACCACCAATTATATTTCAATCTATTATAGAAAGCAGATCGGTTTTTACCAATCCCTGCTGTCTGCAGGTGAAGGCACCAACTTCAGTCACAGAAGTGCTGTCTCCATTTGCCTCAGCCCTCTCCACTGCCCTTGCCTGTGATGGTTGCTATTTTTATCCTCTGTAAAGACAGTACAATCAACTCCCTTTGCTACCAAAGAAGCTCTGATGGATAATTTAATACCAAACACTGAGATGATTAGGGGTGCAGGGAGGCTTTATTAAAGTCAGAGAGAAGCTGAACAGGCGAAGGTTATGCTGCAAATCTGAAATCTCCCAAAAATAGCAACAGAGAAAACCCACAGAGGGGGAAAAGCTCTACAGAAGTGTCAAATGCTGGAAGAACCTGGTAGCTCAGGGGAACAGAGAGGCTCCTTAGAATGGGGGCTGTTCACCCATTAAACCCCAGCCTGAAAACCCCAGGGCTGGCTTCTGGTGTGGTCAAACAAATCATGAGGTGGCTGTTCAGGTTGTGAAAGAGTCAACAAACAAATCAGGCCATGCTTTTAATTACATTCACTGCTGTTGGACCAAAAGAGGAGTAAACAACTCTACTTTCCCCACTGGAGGAAAGACACGATTTCTTTGAAGCGCTCTTGATGTCAGAGGTCATCTATTTTACTTTTTTTTCAACACTGGCTCTGCTTGTTGTTCAACTCCTTGTGTTCTTAGAGGAAAGGGACTCACCATGCCTTGCAGAGGAGCACATGTTATAGCAGACTGTATTTTCTCTGACAGCTTCTGCTGACTAGAAGGTGCCCTCATGCTGAGCTGTGCACACAGTTAACATGGCAAAAGTCCTTTTGAGTGGGGTAGATCTGCTCTCTTGCAGATGTGCTGGTATAAATACATTTGTACTGGGATAACTATCATGCAGATAAATTAAATGACTTTTCTTGTCTAAAATAGATATACTTGTTATACCAGAACAATTTATGCACTAAAGGAATTAGTCATATAACTATATACAGTAGTTGAAATGGGATTTACCAGCTAGTGGGATGAATATTTATTCTTATCCATACAGAAGTAAGTACAGGTTTATCATTAATCCGTCCTATGTAGCAGACACAGTATGGATCTGTATGGCTAGCAGCATGAATGCTATAGCAGTGAACTTCCTATATAGTTTGTTTCCAGGATACATCAATTAAAAACAAACAAACAAACAAACAAACAAACAAAACCCCCAACAACAACAACAACAACAACAAAAAACAAACAGAAAAACACCTTGCAAAAATAATTATGGCAGGACAAAGAGTGCCCATGCCCTGTCTGAAAAGCTTTGTTGAAATAATTACGGCCAGAGCTGGGTTACAATCCTTCCTTCTCTCTAAACCCTTTCTGGCTTTGAGATTTCAGTCATACTAGTATGATAAGGGAAAAACCTTTCTCTTCTTTGGTGACATTTCAATAAGCTCCTCAGCTCATGTGAAGTCCGCCTACACGAGCTAAAGGAGTGGCTTCTTAGAGGGAAACCCTATTTAAACTTGAGAGAGATCATCATGGCACTGTGGGGAGAAGACTCATACTGGGTCTCCTGGGCCATGTTCTTGATGCACTTGGCACAGTTCCTTGCCCCTGGTCCTTTGCAAAAGGATTGGCACAAGGGAGATACCAGAGATTGCCCTCAGCATCGATGCGTGCCAGTCCCAGGGCCATGGCAAACTGGTTTCTTTTCATTTGGGTGTGCCGAGGAGCAGAGACCAGTGAGACATGAGCATTAATACTGAGTTGGAGAATTCACATTCCACCCACTCCTACCACTTTTATCTTACACTGATATACCCCTGCCTTGAGGCTTACAGGATCTGGCCTTTGCTAGCATTTTGCTAGAGCCCAGCAACAATACTTCTATTTTGTCTGGTAGGGCTCATTTCAAAGAGGCCTGGTCCCTGGAGAGGCAGCTGACATTCTCTTTCTTCATTTCATCCTGCCAGCTGTCCTCTCAGTTCTGTCTTTTAGACCTGTTTTTGTTCCTGGACAGAAATACTTGTGCAGGTCAGCACTGAGCTTTCATTCAGTAGCAAGCTAAGGAATTTTTCAATGGCATAATGTTAACCTATTTTAATCCCTGCATAAATTCACTCTCCTATAACCTGGATACATTTAATTTAATGACAACATTGAGCCACATAAAGAAAACAAATGGAAGTGGAAGAGGTAAAAAAAAAGTCCCAAAACTTTTTTTTTGCTGTCTCAGACAGACTGCAAAGTGGATGAAGAATGCAGAAATACACCTTACCCTGCACCACCTTGGTGACTTTTCCAGGCCAGCAGAGCAGTTACTCAGTATCTGCTATTTCAGGTCCTAGCTCAGTCATAGATTTTACAAAGATAAATTTCCTACCTTTTGCTGGGAGCTGCTGACGTAAGGAATAAGAAGCCAGGTTGCAGAATCAAACCTTGTGTCTCCCAAGCCAACAGGGAATGATGCAATGGTTCTCAGAGTGTTTGGCAGTTCACCAACACCAACATTTTCCAAGTGTGAATGTCAACCAAAAAAGCCTTCTTCCTAGCTAAAAAAAAAATCTCTCTCAGAGCCATCTCCATCTCTGCTTCCCCAAGGTCCCAATTACAGCCGTGTAAGAAACTCTCCTCTCTTTCCTCTGCTTGCAGCCATGTCTTTGTGGTGTGGGTGGAATTGCTCTTTGTAGGTAGCAGTGCCCCAGGGCTCCGTTCTGTGAATTTCGCTACAGCAGCCACTTCTTCTTATCTGCCAATCAAGGTATTCTCCCACTAGTCATTTTATAATCTACCATGTAATACTTTACAATCTACTGTAGGGTAGACTTTTGACAAGATATTTCATGGTTTATTCAGAGTAAATGCACAGTAAGCTCATTTAATCTAAAATCCATGTCGTTTCCAAAATTTCCTGTGCTCTCTGCATACTCTTTATAAAAATACCAGCTTTTCCTCCTGCAGCTTGGATTCTAACAGGACTTTATTTCATTCCTCTCCCTTTTCTCTTCCTTCTTTAGCTGAAAGTTGCTACCAGCTTCTCCTGAAGACAAGGGCAAAGCTGTGATGGACTTCAGCAGGTGAAAGTCTGAATCTTCAGCTATCATGCTCATCTACCAGAAATGAGAAGGCCAGCATCACCTCCATGGGATGCGAGGGCACCTTTGAAACACATTATCCACCGTAAAAAGGAGGCTGTGCAGCAGCACAGCTGCAGGCAGACCACTCACTCAACAGCAGATTGACTTACCAGAAATCAGACTTTTGAGTTAGCACACTTACCCTGAGCTTTACACATTAGTCCTAGCAAATGCTAAGAAAATGATGGTGTGAAAATCATGTTGTTGTTCCAAATGGACCAGTGAGAGGTTTGGTGGCTGCAAATATGTCTTTGGGGAGCATTCTTATGTCCTGACTGGTTGGGAGAGTTTTGGTGACAGCAGGATTTTGTTGGACACAGCTCCTACAGAGTGGATCCCTGTGAGCACCCTGAACATTCCCAGGGTGCCTCTCCCACTGCTCTGCAGGGCTGCAACTCCCCGAGCTGAGGGTTCAACTTGGTGCCAGCATCTCTCTGTGACTAGGGTGAATGATACTATTGAGGTGTGTATTTTCTCCATCCCTGTTGAGCTGTAAAATCAAGCCCTCCACATAGATGTGGGCTTGCCCCAGGGTTTCTGCAACTGGGCTCAACTGGTCCCATCTGTCACCTCCGGCTGTCAGACATGCAATGTGCCTCTCTGCAGGGTAAGTGCTGGTGTCAAGGGCCTGGGCTGCAGCTGCTGCACACCCAGATGCCCCCAGATCTCAGGTATCACTTGGGGATTTCGTGGATGTAAAGGGATACATTGACTGAATTCCTTGCCCCTCATTCCTCCTTTTGTTTTTACAGAATATGATGAATTGGAAGGGACCCTTCAGGATCATCGAGTCCAGCTCCTGACCCTGAGCAGGACAGCCCAAGAATCTCACTATGTGCCTGAGAGAATTGTCCAAATGCTTCTTGAACCCTGACAGGGTTGGTGTTGTGACCATTTCCCTTGGGGGTTTATTCCAGTGCCCAACTACCCTTTGCATGAACAACCTTTTCCTGATATCCAACAGAAACCCACCCAACTCAGCTTCATGCTGTTTCCTCGGGTCCTATCACTGAAGAGATCAATACTGCCTCTCCACTGCCCTTCATGAGGATGTGGAAGGCCACAATGAGCTCTCTCCTCTTCTTCAGGCTGAACAGACCAAGTGACCTCAGCTTGACCTCAGCTATTCCTCATACAGATTCCCCTCCAGACCAGTCACCATCCTCATGGCCTCCCTTGGAAGCTTTATGTCTTTCTTACACTGTGGCACCCAAAACTGCCTCCAGCACTTGAGGTGAGGCTGCCCCAGTGCAGAGCAGAGCGGGACAATCCCTTCCCTTGCCTGGCTGGTGATGCTGTGCCTGATGTACCCCAGAACAGGGTTGGCCCTCCTGGCTGCCAGGGCACTGCTGACTCACGTTCAACCTGCCATCCACCAGGACCCCCAGGTCCCTTTCCTCAGTGCCTCTCATGCCCCAGTCCGTACACACAGCCAGGGTTGCCACGTCTCAGGTGCAGAATCCAGCACTTGCCCTTGTTAAACTTCCTGCAGTTGGTGATTTCCCATCTCTAACTTGTTGAGGTCTCTCTGCAGGGCCTCTCTCTCCCCTCGAGGGAGTCGATGGCTCCTCCCAGTTTAGTGTTGGCAAACTTACTCAGCATTCTTTCAAGTTGTTAATGAACATTCTGAATAATTCCGTTGGAATTACTTCTTCCTCACATTTTGAGGAAGGCTCTGGTCTGTGGTAGACCCTCAGGACATAGAGCAGGAAGCAAATGGCCCAGAATTTTGTGAGGCCACCATGATTTTGCAATTTTTTTTCTACAAGAAGGTTTTGTGAGGAGTGAAACATGTGGGAATGGTGAGCACACAGCAGGGGGCAGTGCTCTATGGAAAATCCATCCACCGTCCTTCAGCCATTTTGAGCATGGAAACTGTGACATTGCAGGGCCTGACGAAGCAGCCTGGAGCTTCTTTAACATGAATGATTGCAATGGAGAGAGGCTTGTGCACAACTCTCTCTGCACATCGTAGGCTTTGTTTCTGTCTCAGACACACACTTAGTTTTGAGGTTGAAGAAAATTATCTGACGTTTCAGTGTTTAAACCCACGCGTGTATTTGCCCAGATATATCTGGTGTCTCCTTGGGCCATTCCTTGAAAGAAAACTCAAAATGCCAAGGCACCTCCAGAGCACCCTGAAAAGGGAGCCCTCGGCAGCCAGCCTGCCTTTATCAGCCATCATTCAGGAATCACAAGCTACCCCAAGAGGGGCCATTTTAATTAAACTTGAGACTACTGCCAGCCTTTCCACTTGACTCCAGCGTCAGCCCTTTTCCTGTGTTTACTGCAGATACATCCTGCCTGGAACTCTATCCAAACACAACAGCATCTTGCAAATAAACACTCAGCAGTGAAGTCCAAGCCTCTCTCCTCGCTGTTTGCACTGCCCCGTGCTCAGGAGGCAGTGGCTGTGCTGTGGGATGACAGACCACTGTTCAGGAGGGAGCAGGGACGGGTGGCCCTGGTGAGCCGAGCGGCAGCTCACTTCTGCAATTAAACCAACTTAAAGCTTTGCTAAAGGTTTGCTGCTGCAATTTAGGGTAGAAAGTGGTTGTTTTCTCATTGTTTTGGACCATGTTGCCACTGGGGAGCTCAGCTGGAGATAGTAAGGATGTCTCCGTTCCCCTCTCCATCTCCTTTTGCCATTGTCTGGCATTCACAGGTCTCCAGGGGATTCAGTGTGTGAACATTCATGGTACTTCCTGCAAGTGTCAGGGCAGTGAGAAGATTTTCCAATCTAATCTGTATCTATGTACTTGCTTAGACTTGTAATAGGTGCAGGAAAGTGAGACTGCTCTTGCTGGTCCTGCCCTTCCCACCTAGGACGCAGGACCTCTGCTCTCTCTCCTGCTGGTGGCATTTCCATGGAAACCACAGAAGTGGCATTCAGGGTAGAAAGGGTTTGGAAAGGATTGCAGGTCCTTGAAGAATCCTTTCACACCACAGGCTTTGTCTCCTACATCCTCAGAGTCCCCACAGGTCCTCAAAGCCACCAGAAGAGGCACGATGGAGCAGCCCAAGCTTTCAAGGGCCTCAAAATGTTGTCCCAGTGCTTTGCTTTTTGTTTTTGTGATCTCTGCTCTCTGGCTTATCCTCTGATCCCTTTCTCCTCCCCTCTCTGACGTGCCACTCTGGCTTTCCCAAGCACTGTGCCAAGACACTAATTACATTCCTCGTGCTCCTGTTATTCTATTAATGGCTGAGGACTTGGACCCATTCCTTTTTCCTTCTCTCCTCCCAGCATACCTGCCCCTGGGCCAGAGATGGTCCTGTTCCAGGCAAAGAGCTGGTGCTGAGGGTACCGCATGGGATGGGGCAGGACTCCAAAATCCAAGCTAGCAGAGAGGAAACAGTCTGCACATTCCCCAAACACAAATGTGAAGGGTGGGACATGTCACCCCAAGGTTATACAGGCTCAAGAAGCAATTAGACAAACTCACTGAAGGCAAGTATGCTCAGGGCTACTAAACACACAGACATGACCTCTAAATAAGAACGTCCCTGAGCTGTGGGTTGCAGGGAGCCAGGTGAGTGTTCTGGGAAAGGAGCACGTATTTTTGCTCTGTTTGTAGCTCTTTTCAGTGTTGCACCAGCTAGAGCTCTGCAAAGTCAGAAAAATCATATGAGACCATAAAATTCTCTTCCACAGGAATCTCTCTCAAAATATCCCCTGCCATATTCCCACTTGCTTGCTTCCAGGTTTTCAAAATATGGAGCTAATCATCCACCACAGGGAGCAGGGAACTGGCTTCACGTTGTGAATGGTGTACCAAGGTGGCAGTGGTTTACCTAGCAAGAGAGAGCTCATGCTGATGGCTGTGTGTCCCTATGTCCAGAAGTGCAGGGTGCATCATTTTAGTACCAGCAATCCTCCTGGTTCACTGGCTGTATGCAAAAAGAAGATTTTGATATCCCAAACCAAGTTTTTGAGCCTTTTCAGTGATATGCTGGAAGCCACACAAGACTTAATGGGAAGCTCCCCCAGTCAATCTCAGAGCTCAGCATTGCTGCTCAGCCTGTTGGTGTTCATCCAGGTGCTGCTGCTGCCCATCTTGCCTGCACACAGCCTGTCCCCTCTGCGGGCTAGGACCCTGCCCCATATTCATGATCACTATCAGGTCCCAGCCTTGGGGTGCTGTGGGGTTCCTGCGCCTCCCCTGGACTGTGCAACCTCAGAGGGGCAGATCTGCATCCCAAACTGTGTCTATATAGAGGAGGGGGCAGCCCTGGGAGAGCTGTCACTGCATCACACCAGTCCCACAAGACAAGCTGCACCAGATCTGCTTAAAGCAATAGTCACCCGAAGGCTGTGCAGCGTAGCTCCCAGAAAAGGCTCGGGAAGCTGTTGTGCAAAGCTGACCTAATTTACAGCTTTTGGTGCTATTCTAGTAGTTTGGGATGTAGTGAAAAGGAACCTGGCATCTATCCTCATTTAATACCCATCTCAGCCTGACTTTGAAATGTCCTACTGAAAGTGCAGCCAAGGGAAACTTTTTTTTTTTTAACAGACCAACAGGCAAGGGGGGAGTAAAAAGCAGAGAAGAGGGAGTGAGAAAGAAAGAAAGAAACAGCAACCAAGGATTTGGGGACTGCAAATAGCTTCATGAATAATATTATCCCCTGGAAATCAAGTGGCTAGAAACACTTGCCTGACCCAATATGCAAATCTGTCCTGGGAAGGGATGGGGCAGATGGGATTTCTTGTATCCAGCACTGGGCTGTTGTGGGGGGAGGCAGTCCATGAGGGCTGGGCGCAGCCAGAGGTCTCCACCATGTGTGCCACCTTTGGGGATGTTACTGCGAATGAGGTCAGGTCATTTTGGTGAAAACTGGGAGAATGCTTTGAAGAGGAAAGGGATGCATGTGGTGGGTGGGGGCCAGCACTTGCCCAGGGGAGCACCTTGTGGTGGGAGCCCCTCTGCACCCACAGATAAATGTGAATGTGCATTCAGGGACAGACAGGGATCCCTTGCAACCCCCCTGGGGAATATGGACCTTTTCTGAGCAAGAGCAAAGAGTCTCCAACCCCACGGCATGGCTGTCACTGGCACCGTGCCACCAGCACCTGTCTTGCAGCATATGAAGGGCGGATGCTCCACGCTCTGCCCTGCCAAGGCAGCTCCAACCGGCCCAGTCGGGAAAACACTGCAGCAAACACACCTCTGTTTACAAAGTATTCATGGATAATGGCCCTGAGAGCACACCAAGGCAGGCAACAGATCTTGACCAAGGCAAAGGGCGTTTGCTTGCCCTTGCCCTTGTCGGCCTGTGGCATGGAGGGGCCTTTGCTGCTGTGTCCCTGTTGCAGAGGAAGGGCCATCCCTCCTGCTGGCCTGCATGATGCTTACTGTGGGATGTGGCTGCTGGATCCAGACCCTTCTGTTCCCAGGAGCCCAGCACAAGACTGAGACAAGAACTGTGTTTTTTACCTGGCAGTTTCTCAGGACATTTTCATGTGTGCTAGACTTGGCTTTCCAAGGCAGAGAGGTCCAAAATCAGAGTGACTTTTGGCACATGATATATCACTAGACATTTCCTCATCCTCAGTGCACACATGTGTACAGCATTCCCAGGACACAGTGTTTCACAGTGGCTGTCTGCTCTCAGTGACACACAGGGACTGGCATGCTGGCCTGGCACTGTAGGTAGAAACCACAATAAATGTGTCCTGGCAAAGGTGCTGGCACAAAACTGGCATTTTTGCCCTCAGAATCCAGACACATGTGGTCATACTGTAGTGTAGCAATGCTCTTGCTGTGCCATTTCAGATCCCTTCCAGGGGTTGGTCTGCTCCCAATGGCTCATCTCACTCCGAAGACTTTTTCTTAATTTCTAACAGGAACATTCTTTTCTTTTTCTCATGACTCTGTTGTGACTCCCTACCCTTTCCCCTCCCTGGATAACCTTGTAACTGTTTTAATATGGACTTACTGCCTCTCTTTATGGCATGGGGTTTGGGGATCACAGCAGTGCTTGCTTTTTGTTTTCATGTGACACATCATTCCATGTTTTGCACTTTTTATGTTTATTTGGGGAGTTGTCCCCATGGATATGGCTCAATCCAGCTGCCTCTGGTGCAAATAACTTAGAGCATCCCTTTAGCATCAACACCCCTTTAAAGTATTTGGCACTGGAGAGTTAAGAGAACTCCCAGAACCACAATACATCTTGTCAGTCTCACATGAGAGGCCAGGACATTAAACTTGAGCACAAGGTGCCGGGACTTGAATTAAAATTAATTTGTGTAGCACGTTGTTGCCTGCAGTGCACCTGATAAAGCTGGAGCTGGCAGAGACCACCAGCAATTTCCTGGGGTGCACCTTGCTGTCCTCTCTCCAAACAGACCCACAGTGGGCTCATTCCTCCTTTGGTACAAGGAGCAATTGCAAAACTTTTAAAGACTGAGGTTCACCCTTTCATATGCCCAGGCAATTTGCATAGATTTTGAAGGATGAATCCTGCAATGGCTCCCTTGGATATTGAGGTACCGATGGGACTAAGCCTGTATCAATTGTGCTGTCTGGCACACAGCTGCAGTGGTTCCATGCTCTTACCAGAGTCTCTGTGCTTTGGTCTGCAAATTCACATGTGGCAGAAACCAGCCCTTAAGCTACAAAGTGCTGTACTTGAGCTCCTTTCTCGGCCAGTTCTATAGTGTTGATCTTCATTTGTCTAGGATGGATCTTTTAATTTTAATCACTGGTCACGCAGCAGAGCCTGAAGGCACTGTTGTGTAGGGTTAAATGGAAAAGGTTCTCCATAATTACAGTGAAATTACTAATATGAGGGTCAGTTTTAACACAAGCTTCAATTTTAACCACAATTGCTTTGAAGACTGACAGACACAAAAGGGATCCAAGCCTGTTTGAGCTCAGATGTGAATTCTGCTCTGTGGTAGGACAAACAAATGGCAGAGCTCAACATCTCCAGGTGTAATGAAGTTTGATTTTCTTGATACCACAGCTGAAAATCTGACTCTGGGCTTTGCAGTGCAGTTGTTGCTGACCCTGGGAATGTTTGCCTGCGTGTAGCTGTGAGGAATGGGTCTGGGTGAGGCTTGCAGCATAGTCTGACTGTGGTTTGCAGCACAGGCTACAAGGCCAGGAGCAACTGACCTCATGTATGGCTCCCTTCTCAGCCAGTTCTATGGTGTTTTTCTCTATTTGTCTAGGATGGACTTTAATTTAATCACTGGTGCATGATTCCACATGTCTCCTCTGAGTTTGGGGCACATATATAACTTCATCAAAATAAATACCCCAGGATAAAGATCTCCAAACACAAGCATACTTCTAGGGATGCATGGAATAGCTGTATTCTTCCACAATCTTCTCCCCTTGCTGCTTCCACTCTTCCTCTTGTGCCAGTAGAGTGAGGAGGTTTAAGGAGATGGACAATCGCAAAAACTAATCCCACAAGGAAAAGGAGGATATCTGTTTGGTTCCTCCACATACTTGGAGAAACCCCAATGCTTCATTGTAGGTGAGAGGAGGTGGGACCACCACTTTCAGCTCTGCAATCAGCTTAGCTGTATTGTCCTGGTGCTCTCCTTTAATTTTCATTGCTTTTCCCCCCTCCCAGGGACATTCTTGTCATTTTATACATGCCACCAAAATAGAGAGGCAGTTTCCAGAAGGCAAAAGACAGGTAGCATCAAATGACTTCAGAAAACAGATTAGGATTTTTAGAGCATGTGCTATGATAGGAATCTTCTTCACCTGCTATTGGGAAGAAGATACTTCAGCAGCTGTGGATATAAATAGCACTTATCAGGCAGTGAAAGGGAAACAAAGGTTTGGGTAATTACAAGAAGAAATGTCTAGGGGAAGGTGAATTTTTTAAAGAGCAATTAAATCAGCTCCCATAAAGCTGGTGAAGGGAGGAGATGTTTGGCAGCATGGTACAGAACAGCTAGGTCTAAGAAAGGTTATTCAGTAAAGGTCAGATAAAAGCAGGGGCTGGGAGCTTGTGCATATATTGGACAAAAAAGTCAGAGGTAAAGAAAGATGATTGTGACTTTAATAACTAAGCTGGAATTTCTCTGACTGAGAGGAGCAAGAGCCTGAACCTCTTTCAGCTAAGGGCTATTTTTTTCACAAACAGCATTTTTCTTGTGTCTTCACCTTCCAAAGATGGGTAGCCCATAATAGAAAAACATGATTTCTCTGATGATTGTACTTCATCTTGATTTCTTAATTTAAAAGAAAGATCTTGGGAATGCCAGCAGGCCTCTGCAGTGTGCAAATATCCTTGGCATCAGCAGACTTGTGGTCAGGATGAGGCTGGGAATAGGGCAGGGGGCAGGTGCAGTGATGATAGAGAGGTGTGCTGCTGCATCCTTTCAACAAAGTGGTCTTGAGTGGGCCAAAAAGAAAGTTCACATGAACTTTCATTTCACATGAAAGTTCACAGGCAGAGAGTGGTGAAACCAGTGGAGCTACAACCATGAAATCAATAGAGGCCCAGGTTATTAATTCAGCATAAACCACATGACCAGTGATTTGTTTGACTATGTTCAGATTGACTGCACTTACCTCAGTTCTACCCAACCTACTAGTTTTGCCCCTACTGGAAAAGGGGCCAGGAAATATTTTACTAGAAAAAGGAAAACCTGCAAACAAGCAGCCCTCACTCAGGCAGCTGAGGCTCAGTTTATCATATGTGGAATTACATTTGGCTCACACAGTGCTCAGATAAATGGTGTGTGCTGCTTTGAAATGTCAGCAAGGTCACCCAAGGTGCTGGATGTGACAGGAGAGCTGATACTGCAAAGCCAGGCTGCTACCTTTGCTGTTCCTGCTGCCTGGAGCAATGGATTTCTGTATTTTGGCTGTCCCAGTGATTTGTTGCAGTGCACATGCTGCTCTTCAGAGAACTAAATGGTAATGTGGCTACATAGATTACTTATCTGCTAATAAACCTCTCACACTGAAAATTGGGGGAGTGAAACACTGCTGATCATGTGAGAGTGAGCAAGCAAATGCAAATACCTCAGCCCATATCAATCTTTGG